>LPNX010489523.1:1270-129780 GCA_001517045.1 Pseudotsuga menziesii | reverse complement strand
TTTTGTCTATAGTCCTTTTATGCTTCTTTTATTGTTCTAGTTTAAAAATAAAATAAAATTTCAATCTAAAATAAATAAAAGTTTTCAACACTTTTATAATTTTTTTAGTTTAAGATATATTATATTTCTTTATTAATTTTAATTTTAATAATGTATATGTATTAACAAAACCTGCAATTATAAAAACATTAAAATAGAAATGTAAAATAAAAAATGAAACTTTAAACATTATAATATATATATTAGAACAATACCATTTGGAAAAACATCAATAAAAAAAACTATATATATAAACTAAATAAAACAGAGCGTTCAACCCTTCATCCGAAACCTGCAAAAGCAGAGCCTTTCAGCATGTAAATTGAACTGCAAACAGTCCTCCATGCGCAACCTGCAAACAAACTACCATACGAAACCTCCATACAAACAAGATTTCTTGGATTCGTGAGCCTGCAAATTTGTTCGCCGTTGATCGACGCAAGTTTATTGTTCGCTATCTCTTGCCTCCGAGGTCTCGATTTGTGCATTCACCCTTCCACATTAAAACTTGCATTAAAATCAATATATCTTCTACAATATATTGAGAGGATCCTATTGCTAGTCTCTTGTGTTATAATTTATTATACAGAACTTAATGTCTGTTAACTAATTACAGGACCTAGAACTTTCTAGTTCTTTACCAGCATTAAATTACAGCGGAATTTAATTAGAGATTGAATCAATACCTGGATCCATTTGTGTACGGCTCTGACTACTTTAGACTCTAGAACAGTGAAGTCTCTGCTGCGTTTTCAGAACCCTCTGTTCCTTTATTACGTTTTTCAGAAACCTCTTGAAGAACCCTTTGTACAGAACAACAATGAAGATTCCTCTGCACAGAACAGAAATGAAGAACCCTCTGTACAGAACATAAATGAAGAACCCTCTACACAGAACAGAAATCCGATTTCTCTCTCTTACCCTGTTCCAATACACTATTTCAGATCATTAGATGGGTACTCTGAAGGTTCATTTATGGGCAGAGAGAGGACTGGTTTCCCCAAGACTGTGATTCTCCACCTGCCCATCATGGTAGGATATTCAAGACCATTCCCCTAAATCCGTTACCAAGAACTCCGTGAAAATCGTAACTGTTTCCAGCACATGCGTCTCCTCATATGGGTCATTAAAACTAATTTTCTAAAATTAGTCTTACATTCTCCCACTTGACACATATGATAATTTAATGTTAGATTTTAACAGAGTAGTCATTAGGTGCGCCATAAGTCATATTCATCTTGGTTTTCAGTTTGGTCATCATAATACTATAATTAAACAACCCAGTAATGCGAGTCATGACGGTTCCATGTCAATAAGACAACATAGTCCCTTTCATGTACCACGACATTAGTAATCTGTTTAATTAGTCTGTAAACAAGGAGTGATTTCATAAGGTCCAACAATATTCCTGTCATCATACATGTACGTACACATTTAGAACAGGATTTATCAAACAGAAACATCTTTATTAAGATCTCAAAGTGTCAAATAAGACAAACAACATTATGTGATCCATCTCATAAAAGCAGCAACTGTTATGTGCTACGTTCAATTCCCATTCTGTTAGCATGTTCCTTAAATGCCTTTGGTGGTAATCCTTTCGTCAATGGATCTGCAACCATAAGCAGTGTGCTTATGTGTTGAATTGACACTCGTTGTTTCTGAACTTCTTCTTTAACAGCAAAGTATTTCAGTTCCATGTGTTTAGCACCATTATAATACTTGTCGTTTTTAGAGAAGAATACAGCTGTGGCATTATCACAATAAATCCTCAGCGGCTTGGCAATAGAGTCGACAACCCCAAGTCCTGAGATAAAATTTCGCAACCACAATCCATGAACCGTGGCCTCAAAGCATGCCACAAATTCAGCTTCCATAGTGGACGAAGCAGTGATAGTTTGCTTTGCACTTTTCCATGATATTGCTCCTCCGGCTAATAGGAACAAATAACCAAAAGTAAACTTTCTACTGTCAACACATCCAGCAAAATCTGAGTCTGAGTAGCCAATCACCTCTAGATTATCATACCTCATAAATGTGAGCATGTAATCCTTCGTTCCCTGCAAGTACCTCATCACTTTCTTTGCAGCTTTCCAGTGTTCCAATCCAGGATTAATTTGGTATCTTCCCAACATACCTACTGCAAAACTGATGTCTGGCCTAGTGTAAGTCTGTGCATACATTAGACTTCCTATTGCAGAAGCATAAGGAATTCTTTCCATCTGTTTTCGTTCCCATTCATTCTGCGGACATTCCATAAGGCTGAATTTATCCCCTTTCTGAATAGGGGCATCACCAGCTGAACATTTATCCATTCCGAATCTCTCTAGAACTCTTTCGATATAAGCCTTCTGAGACAATCCTAACAATCTACGTGATCGATCCCAGAATATTTCAATTCCTATCACATAAGATGCCTCACCCATATCTTTCATTTCAAAATCCATAGAGAGAAACCTTTTGGTTTCGTGTAATAAACCAAGATCACTGGTGGCAAGCAATATGTCATCAACATACAGAATCAGAAATATAAATTTACTCCCACTAACCTTTAGATATATACACCGATCAACAGTGTTTTCCTTAAATCCAAAAGAAGTAATGGTATTATTAAACTTAAGATACCATTGCCGGGAGGCTTGTTTAAACCCATATATTGATTTCTTAAGTTTGCAAGCCAGGTGTTCTTTTCCTTTAATGGAGAAACCTTCAGGTTGATCCATATAGACGTTTTCCTCTAAACTCCCATTTAGAAAAGCAGTTTTCACATCCATTTGGTGCAGTTCTAAATCATAATGAGCTACCAATGCCATAATGATTCTAAGTGAGTCCTTCTTGGACACAGGAGAGAAGGTCTCTCTATAATCAATGCCTCCTTTATGAGTGAAACCTTTGGCCACAAGTCTAGCTTTATGTCGTTCGATATTACCCTTAGAGTCGCGTTTGGTCTTAAAGACCCATTTGCAACCAACTTTCTTGTATCCTTCGGGCAATTCAACGAGATCCCAAACTTCATTTTGGTCCATTGATTTCAATTCATCATTCATGGCATTAATCGATTTAGCAGAATCATTACTTTCTATGGCTTGTGAAAATGAAACCGGATCCTTACACGTTCCTATATCAAAATCAGATTCTTGTAGATAAACCACATAATCATCCGAAATAGCAGACCTCCTTTCCCTTTGAGATCTCCTTAATACTACTTCTTGTGGTCCATCTACTATGGGTTCATTGGTGACAGCCTCATTATGGAGTGGTGGTTCATTAGTTTGTTGTTCAATATTGTCAGGTTGTTCATCAATGATAGGAACAACAATTTCCTTCGAATCCATAGGTACAGGAACTTGTACCCTAACTTCTTGGATAACTACATTTTGTAATTTATCACTCCCACTGACTTCACCATTTTCAATGAATCTGGCATGACCGGTTTCTACAATTCTCGTACTGTGATTAGAGCAATAAAACCTATACCCTTTGGATTTTTCAGGGTAACCAATAAAGGAACCACTGATCGTTCTAAAATCCAATTTCTTTTCATGTGGATTGTACAATCTAACCTCTACTGGACAGCCCCAAACATGCAGGTGTCTTAAACTCGATTTCCTTCCTGTCCACAGTTCAAAAGGGGTTTTTGGAACTGACTTACTAGGAACCCGATTTAATAAGTATACAGCGGTCTTAAGAGCATACATCCACAATGATTTAGGTAAATTGGAATTACTTAACATACTCCTAACCATATCCATTAAAGTACGATTACGCCTTTCAGCTACACCATTCTGCCTGTGGTGTTCCAGGCATAGTATACTGTGCACATATGCCATGCTTTTCAAGAATTTTAGCAAATGGGCCAGGGCACTGCCCTGTTTCATCATACTTTCCACAGTATTCACCACCTCTATCAGATCTAATGATTTTCACCTTTCTATCTAATTGCCTTTCAACCTCAGTGATATATACCTCAAGGGAATCCACCGATTGATATTTTTCATGCAGCAAATAGACATAACCATAGCGTGAAAAATCATCAATAAAGGTGATAAAATACTTTTCTCCACCAAAAGATGGATTGTCAAAAGGCCCACAAATGTCTGTATGGATAATCTCAAGAAGCTCAGTACTTCTTGTGGCACCTTTTCTGGTGTGTTTTATTTGTTTTCCCTTAATACAATCTACACACATTCCAAGATCAGAAAAATCTAGGTTCAAGAGAATCCCATCTTTTACTAATCTAAGTAACCTTTCTCTAGAAATATGTCCCAGCCTTTTATGCCACAAGTATGAGGAATTTTCATTCGTGAGACTACGTTTAATACCAACATTATGATGCAAGGTAAGAATAGTTTCAGCAAATTGATTATCAAGTTTTAAATTGTATAAACCATCAGAAAGAATGCCCGAACCAGCAAAAGAGGTATTTTTAAACAAACTGAAACTTTTATTTCCAAAATTACAGGAGTAACCATCAATGTCAAGTCTAGACAAGGAAATTAAATTTTTGGAAATAGAAGGAACATAAAGAGTCTGAGACAAATCCAAATGATAACCAGAATCTAGAAATAAACGGTAAGTCCCAATGGCTTCAACTTGAGCTTTAGCGCGATTTCCCATGAATAGAAAATTCTGATTTGGATTTGTGGTCTGGGTTGTAAGGAATCCCTGCATGGTATTAGAAACATGAGTAGTAGCCCCAGAGTTAATCCACCAAGTATTAGAAAGAACTTCAGTTGGGTTTGATTCGAAACAAACAAAAATGAAATTCATACCTTTCTTTTCGAACCATTCCTTACGTTTCGGACAGTTTTTTCTGATAGTGTCCCGACTTTTTACAGAAGTGACGCTTATCACTGTTCCTTTCCTTCTGATAAGCCTGAGAACCTTGATTAGGCTCATATGCCTTGGAATGTGTTCGCTTCATGCCCTTTCTAGGCTTTCTCCCTTTCCTTTCGGCTCCTTGAGTGATGAAATGAACTAAATGTTGTCCATGTTGCTTAAGTCTTGCCTCTTCTTGATTGAGCATACCGGCCAACTCATTCACATTCCACTTATCCTTAATAGTGTTATAGTGAATCTGAAATGGCCCATACTGAGGAGGCAAGGAGTTTAAAATGAATTGCACAAGAAAAAACTCATCCACATTCATCTCAAGAGTCTTTAATTGAGCAGCCAAGTTTGTCATTTCAAGGACATGCTCATGCATTCCACGCGTACCATCAAACTTCATGGTGGTAAGCTTAGCCATCAGTGTCCCAACAAGAGACTTATCTGCAGTTCTGAAACGCTCTTCCACAGATTTCAGGAATTCTTTAGCATTCTCAGTAGTAGGAAGAGTTGACTTAATGTTGTTTGCTACAGTCATTCGCATGAACTTAAGGCTCAGTCTATTCGATCTTTCCCATGCTTTGAATGTAGATTTTTCTTCTGCACTACTGTTACTAGCAATAGCAGCCGGTTTTTCAGATTCAAGTGCTACATCTAGATCCAGAACACCAAGGTGAAACTGAACCTGTTCTTTCCAATCTTAGAAATTCATTCCATTCAAGATCGGGATAGAAGAGGCATGCGAATGCAGCGAAATAGGAACTGATACTGCAATCATAAATACATGATATGTGACATTAATGCTAAGAGTTATAAGCAATTTGAAAATCATGGTTAAACAATAGTGAATAGTATTACCGTGACTTACCTTTGGGCTAATCTTATGGTAAACTATTAACAATTATGGTGATTTCCTTTCACCTAATAGGATTGAATGATAAAATATTCACAACAAAGTAGGTATGTTACCTTTAAGTATCCGTACTGGCCTCAATTGTGAATACCCATCAATCATCCTACTCCAATTAAATAATCTTTCAAAAAATTGGTGCACCTTTGGGCCAACCTAATATTCTTGTGACTAAATAATTGCGATTTGCAGAGTCATTATTTTAATACCAGGGGAAACAAGTATTAAATTTCGATAATTTGACTTAATATCTACGAGTCTTTCCAGTTGGACCACTTTGGTGGCTACCAAACGGTATCTTAATATAGACCTTAAATCAATGTAATGACTCTGCATGTTGATTCAACAGTAATGTGTTTAAACAGAGTAACAGAAAACATTCTGTCATCATACTTATAGCAAAAGAAAGCATTCAATATAACAGATTAACAGTTAATTTCGTCTGTCTATGATTTGCACACTGTATACCCTAAATTCATACGATGGCTTTAAACTGGTCTATCAAATGCATTCAGAATGCATTTGTCAGATAAAAAATTAATGGAAAGAGAAAAGAAAGTTCTCTACGCACGCTCTGATACCACATGTTATAATTTATTATACAGAACTTAATGTCTGTTAACTAATTACAGGACCTAGAACTTTCTAGTTCTTTACCAGCATTAAATTACAGCGGAATATAATCAGAGATTGAATCAATACCTGGATCCATTTGTGTAGGGCTCTGACTACTTCAGACTCTAGAACAGTGAAGTCTCTGCTGCATTTTCAGAACTCTCCTTTATTACGTTTTTCAGAAACCTCTTGAAGAACCCTTTGCATAGAACAACAATGAAGATTCCTCTGCACAGAACAGAAATGAAGATTCCTCTGCACAGAACAGAAATGAAGATCCCTCTGTACAAAACAGAAATGAAGAACCCTTTGCACAGAACAGAAATCCGATTTCTCTCTCTTACCCTGTTCCAATACACTCTTTCAGATCATTAGATGGGTATTCTGAAGGTTCATTTATGGGCAGAGAGAGGACCGGTTTCCCCAAGACTGTGATTCTCCACCTGCCCATCATGGTAGGAGATTCGAGACCATTCCCCTAAATCCGTTACCAAGAGCTCCGTGAAAATCGTAACTGTTGCCAGCACATGCGTCTCCTCATATGGGTCATTAAAACTAATTTTCTAAAATTAGTCTTACATCTTGACCTATCACTAAAATAGAAAAGGAATATAGCATCAAGCTCCGTAACCACCCATAAAATTTCGTCCAGATTTGCTCCAAGGATCCTTTTCATTCCATTTTTTTTGGCAGCCAACAACCAGTTCTATTTCTAGTTGACTTTAATAATCTATTCAATCAGATGTCTTGGCCTCAAATTCTCCGCCGGTTTTAGCGCCTCAACATTCTCTATCGGATTCGCCACCGGAATAGAGGCGGCGGTTCCGGATTCCATCCGCCTGTCAATACATGGGCGCATCTCTGCTCAACCCAGCCTTCCAAATCATATTCCCCGTGCCCATGCCGGTCGGCACAGAGGCGATCCACCATGCTCGCCACCACGCCAAGTATCGCTATCATCGCCAAAACGACTATGAGAGGACCGATAGAGTTGTTGGAATCATGGGGTACCTCCGACGAGGCCTGATCATACACTGCAGGGGGCGGCTGTATGCTGTAGGGAAAATCTTAAATCTCAACTTCACAATCTCGACATGGGGGTCGAGAATCAAGAATACCACAGCTCGTATCTTCAAGAATTTCTTTTTCATATGTGCTAGGATCAAAGTTCGTTACTACCTCCTTTCCATTTCACCTAATAGGTGCCCGGTGGATATTCATGCAAATAAATGCATATAATAGAATGATAATACTGAACCAAAAAATGAATAATAATGATAATTCATTTTTAAAATCGTGGCAACTCTTCGACCCCCGTCGACAAGGTGATATAGATGGCCATGATATGCTTTAATTCAGTATGTTTAATGATTTATATGTGTAAAGATTGAGACAAGTGTGATCTAGTTATTGATAAGAAAAATACAAATCACCCCAGAGACAACGTATTCATGGTGTGCTAAGCTCTGAAAAACGATGGAATAGCAAGCTGGTGCCCAAGATCTTCGGTCTGTGTAGATTTGTTATATGTAAAATTAGTAAAATAAATAAATTTACATAGATCTATGGTTAAAGAATATATATTTTTTATGAGGGAGAGCTTATCCCAATGTTTTAGGCTTTTTGTTAGGATCACGCATGTATTTGAAATGAAAGGTATAAAAGTGCAGCATTGGATTTATATGGCCCTGAGCTGGACAAGGCATCACAAGAACATGAGGCATGTGGGCCCGATATTGATTGGGGAGGGCGGAGCGGAGCCGAGAGCCGAGAGCCGAGCCGAGCGTTGAATCGCTCTGAGCCGATCTGAGAATCATAAAACTGAAGAGGAGCTACCCAGCATTCGAGCCGCTCTGCCCTCAGCCAAGTCGAGAGGCATATTATTCTGAAACTGCTTGACCACATCTTCGACAGCAACTGGCCTCGATCTCGTGATCCTGTGCTGGCTTCCGCTTTCCCGCATTTCAGGGACTAAGCAGGCGTAACCAAGTATCCATTGTGCCCGCATTGTCGGGAGACTAAGAAGGCGTAACCGGGTATTGTTGCGAATCCGCTGTAGTGATCTTGTCTGCAACTTCCATATCTGAAGACTCAGCTTTCTTGATTTTAAGCTTACCCTAGCTTTCTTGATTTTAAGCTTAATCTAGAATTAGGCTGCTCAGCAATCGACTGGCACCTAAACGAGATTCCACGGCTTTCTTTAAGCTTAGGTATCCATTGTGCCCGCATTGTCGAGAGAGATTGCTTATATTGTAAAGGGGCAGAGTCGCAGTCTTCGGCCTGAGCCCGCAGGCTCTTGGAATTTCAAGAAATGAGCCATGGCAAAGAAAATCAAGACAAATTTAATGGCGGCCAATGCGCAGAAACAACTTGGCTTGTCCAAGCAAGGAGGGGTTTCTTGCTTGGAACGCATGTAGGGGACCTAAGACTGGAGGCGATGTTTTGGATCTTTGTGGCGAAGTTCCTGTCCGGGATTTGCAGGATGTTCGACTTCTCTGGAAGACTTTTTGTTTGGTCTTCCGCTCCAATCGATGGGATTCGGCTTCAAGAACCGGGGTCGAGTGCTCCAAGAATCGGTGAAAAATGACGGAGGCGGTGTCTGTGAACAGAGGCGGTGGCCTTTGTTATGTCTGATGTGTGGTAGTTGGTTCAGATTTTGGACTTTTAAGGTTCATTGTGCTCTATCTTAGAGGCAATTATATTTTTGTAATGTCAATTTTAGTTGGCATTTTTGTTTTATGCCGAGCGCTTTTGAGTGGATATACTTTTGCGTGGCGACCCGTTTTTTTGCGGCGGCGACGACGTTCTCAGAGGTGGTGGCCTTTGTTTTTCGGCAGTATGTCTGTTTGGTGCTTGCTGATATGCTTGTATTTCTGCATTTTTGTATGAAATGACAAATTTCTGTTGGATCAGTTTTTTGGATATGATAATGGTATTTTGTGCTCTTTTCTGAGGCAAATATCGGTATGTAATGACAACTTCATAGTTGAATTTTGTATAATGGACTTTTTGGGCCATCTACGGAATGTGAATAAAATATTTACGAATTTTTTCTTTGGAAAAAAGAGAACATGAGGCATGCTGTACTCTAGCTGCTTCCCTAAGGGCACCATCCTACTACACTCCGGAAGCGAATAATTTGTATTTCGTTCCCGTAATCTCTCTGCCTTCACACACAATATGCCCTTTCTTCTTGCCATCTGATTGAATCATGGAAAGATCTAGATGCTGCAGTGAATTTCCAAAAGGATCGCGATTGACAGTGATGTGATGTGGTATGCATGAAATTACTAATACCATAAAAAAATGCAACGATAATATTAAGTGGAGTTATATGGTATTGAATACACGATAATATTAATCTTTAAATTATATTATTGATTTTATATTACTATTTAAATAATAATGGGTAATTAATTTATTATGTATATACAAATTAAAAGTAGTTAATTTACATGCATCAATAACATTGTGGATTGAACTTACCCTATCATCATATCTTTGTCATCCTAGGATATAACATTTTCCCCAGTCAAGAATAGAGAATAATGTTATTTTTAATTCAAAATCTATGGATTAAGGTGATCTGATTACTTTAACCATTTAAAAAAGAGATAGAATTGATCATAATTTCGTGAGATAATTTTATTGGCAAAAATATAAAACCAATCGACAACATAGTTAATCAAGCTTTCGACCAGTAAAACCACGGGCGGGTGAGTGAAACTTGGGATGCTCCGGGTATGGAGAGAGGTATCCAACGATTTAGGAAGAATTCTGATAGTGATCAAAGTCCATCGTTTAATTAATGTGTCACAATAAAGAAAATGTTTTTTGTGGTAGGTAAGGCCCCATTAGGAAGACACTCATTGGTTTAACTTTTTATAATAAACATTATAAAACCCTAATCTTTTATGATTTTTAAGACATAGGGATTATATAATTTGGAGTCATTTAATTTCATAATTCTACATTATTATTTTTAATTGAGACCAATAAAAGTTTTTTTTAATGATTCAAAATAATAAAATAAAGGAATATTATTAAATATAAATATAAATTGATTATTATGAAAATATTTTTTCTTATAAAAAACTTTATAAAAAATAAACTAATAAAAAATAGTAAAAAAAAATTGTAGAAATTGAATTAAAGTTACGATTTCAACATATTCTCTCTCAGTAATATTTATGATGTTATAATGTCTAACTTGATTCGATGAGGATGTTTTGCCTCGCCTTTTAGGTGCATCCACGTTTATCTTTCCAGGTCGGATGAGAGTCATGATATTATTCATAAACATTTTGACAATCTTAAAAACCCAATACAAATAGTCCAAATCAAAGTATGTTTCATTTTTTAAATTGAAGGCACCTACTGTCGCAGATAAGCCTTCCTTTTTATTTTAATTTTTGCATAGTGGGATCTGGCACATCTTCGGTTTGAGGGAGGTAGGTGTCTTTTTCGAGCTGCCAAATTTATCATAAAAAAATCGCTTGTTTTCACACTCTTCTCTAATTTAGATCATTAAGATATTATGTTTTTAGAGGGGTTGACCGCTGAAAGGGTCGACCCTCTCTCCCTATTGCGCAATCATTACATAAGGACGCATTCATCATTGTAAAAGGACAATGTACATTCACATAATAAAATTTAAATTAGTTTATATATATAAAGAAATTTATCACAATTAAAATGAACATATACAATTTTTTTCTTGTGGTAAATAAATCAACACTTTTAAAAACTTAAAAATAAAATAAAAATTAAAAACTAAAAACATATAAATAAATAAATAACTACAAACTTTAGGTAATAAATAAAACCATAAACTTAAAAATTATAAATGAACTTAGAATCTTCTTAAATTTTATGTCTATTGTGCTAACTTGTTTTCGCAAGTTACTCAAGAACATGTTTTGACAAGAAAGGTTGCTAAACATGCATTGCTACTTTCAGGTATAAAAACATTTTATTATTTTCTTTAACTTTTGATTAAGCACATGTTTTCATGTATTTTTAATGCTCTCATAAGTCTGTTGCACGAAAATTCAAACATTTTTGTAGATTTAAAGATGAATGAATGGCGTACATAATTGATTTCTAGAATCACAGAAGATTTTCAGAAAAAAAGTGTTCCATTGAAAGCTTCAAGAAGTTGAGTTTCCACTATGTGTGTCATGACATTTGCTATCACAAAGAAGCCTTTCAGAAACCAATTACGCCATGTCATGACTACTTACCATTTTTTCTTCCAAGCTTATTCGTCATCTATGTTAGAGTCTACTTTTTCTGCCTTATACATCATGACTTCCTGCATGCCTACCTTTCTGAGTCACACACATTTTTCCTCATTTTCAGTTTATCTTTGTTTCCTTATGAATAAAACCATTCAACTTCCTTTCCATGACTACATTGCTTTGTTATCCCTGCCATAAAAATTGTTTGATCCTCATATCTTTTCATCTATAGTCCTACCACTCATTATGTACAACTCGTGTTGACTGATGTGGGATTCCTTAAGGCCCACCTTTCAACAAGTCTTGCCCCATCGACCTCAGCAACTTATCTGGAATAAAGACTAAAGTTCATTGTTAGTACCTTGAGGCTTGCATGCCTTAATGGCAAGTTCTCTCACCGACAATAATGGGAATACATCAATGTCTCTTGACCGTTAGATCTTGCAAGTGGCTCGACATCAATTCATTTATTTTCACTTTGCATGATGTACTTAGGTACCTTGGCACTCATTGACATCAATGGTGAGATTGCCTCGCATTGGTTAACAACATTCATCAATGGTCAGTAATCCAATGATTTCTTTCCATGTTTGACATCGGCACATTTATTCGCATGGTAATAATTGTACCATCGGGTTTTGTAGCAGGTGAAGACTATATACTTTTCATGACATCATCAGCAGTTTTACAACAGAATACTTCCCGCCATATGAGAGTACCACAGTTCTACTTTCAGCTCTCATCTTTTACTTCATCCAACCAAGCAACAGTTCAGATCCTTCACTTCACATTCTATTATTCAGCAGCAACAACCACATTCCTATTGCATAAATTCATCAACTTTTTGGGTAAGTGGAGGTATGTTGTTTTCTAATCTTTAGCCATGTAATTCCTTAAATGCTAGAAAATAAATGAATTTGAAAAATTCATTCACTACATCCCTTTCTCCTTTTCATAAACCTAATACATCTTAAGTTGGAGGGGAGGGGGTTATTCATTACCATTTTATATATTCATCATCTCATTTACCCTTAGTCTACATGTCTTTCCCAAACTATGCTATATATTTTGGCATGATTCATAATATGAAGAAAATGTTTTCTAATATACATTGATGGTTCATTATTTATGATGCATAAATCTTATGTATTGAAGAAAAAATACAAGTAAAACAAGCGAATGTTGTTAACACAAGAACCAACATTTGTTATATTCATGGTCGTTAACAATAGAACCAACCAAAAGGAAAATTTATGCCACTCACGCATTTCCAATCATGGAATAATTTACTGTTACATACCAGCATCATGTAAATCCCAGCTACAAAGCCAAAAAGTTTTAAAGAGAATCAATGCATAGTTGCATGAGGACATGCAACCAGTCAAGTTGGGGGGTAAGTTGATAAAAAAAAACCACATTTTATTCACCTTTCATATACCATTTGTCACCTTATCCCTATCTTATCCTTCCATAAAACCATTAATATTCACCACTTTCATAATAAATATGGGTTTATAATTACTATTTTCCAAATCATTTATTTTTGAGTATTTTGAGTGAATTTGTGGTTAATTATTTAGAAAATAACATATTTTCATTATACTTTAAAGTTAGATGAGTTTGGTGATGTTTACAGGTGTCTTTGAAGACTTTAACAAGCTCAAAAGTGACCACCTAGCCTCAGATTCGAATTTCATCGTCAAGATGTGGGCTAATTTCAAGGAGAAGATCATGGACATGTGGAGAGAATATCTCACTCAATATTTGTTGAGGATTTGAAGGGATGAGTTGTATATTTGTTGAGGATTTGAAGGGATGAGTTGCAAATTTGTTGAGGATTTTGAGGGATAAGTTGAGAGAATAGTGGATCTGTAATTATGATTAGTTATCTTGAATTTATGTATAAATATGAGGGCTCTCTCCTCATTTTGGTTAGAGATCTCTCTAGTGGTTTAGAAGTAGAGAATAGTTCATAGTTATTCATAGAGTGGATTCTTGACTGTTATGTAATGGAGATGATGCTTAATGCACATTATTTGATTCTCCTATGTTAATATAGATTTTTAGCACTTTCTTTCTTATGAATTGTTAATGTAGATTTTCAGTAATCTCTTTCTTATGAATTGATAGCATATATTTATCGTGCGCTCACAAGTTAATGTTGATTATTTCATGCAATTTTAGTCTTTCTTTATCAATTTAATTTATGCAATTTCATGTTTTCTACAATTAGGTTTATTTCCATACAAGTTAATTTATGCAATTTCCTGTTTTCATAACTTAGATTCAATTTCAGTTGTAGAATAGGTTAGTAATACTCCACCCCTGCATATATTTTGTATGTACCTCACAAGTTTATGCTCTCTACGGGTTGACAATTAAATCGTTGGATATCCGTTATAATTTGTTTAATATTTGCACCAACACCTGTTAAGAACAAATCATCTAGATATAGTAACAAAATTAAAACTCCATCGTCATCAACCTTGTAGTAGAGGTTGGAGTCTGCTTTGCTCTTGGTAAAGCCTAACCTCATTAGGAATCCATCGATCCTTCCATACCATGCTCTAGGTGCTTGCTTTAATCCATAGAATGCTTTCTTTAGTCGACATACATGAGTATTCTGATCATTTATCTCAAATCCTTGTGGTTGTTCGATATAGACTTCTTCTTCAATTATTCCATTTAGGAATGTTGTCTTTACGTCCATTTGATGTAGCTTCCATTTCATGTTGGAGGCAAGGAAATAACAATCCTTATAGAGGTGTATCTTGCTACTGGGGAAAAAGTCTCTTTATAATCAATTCCCTCTTTCTGAGAGATTCCTCGGCCTACAAATCTGGCTTTATATTTTTCTTTACTTCCATCTGCTGAGTGCTTAGTTTTGAATATCCATTTAGAGGATACAATTGACTTGTCCTTTGGTCTAGGTACTATTTCCCATACATCATTCTTCATAATAGATTGGTATTCTTTGACCATTGCATCAACCCACTCCTTTTGTTTTATTGATTCTTCAAAACATGATGGTTCTTTATCAACTAGATCACTCATCAAAGACATGTAGCTGGGGTATGTCTTTCGCTTCTTCCTTTCTCGAATGGCTCCTTCATGAGCACCAAGTCTTTTTGCTTCTTCAGTTACTTCACAATCACAGGAAGGTTTTCTCTTTCAAGAAATCGGTTCACTTGGTAAATATTCAGGTAGTTGGGGTTCAGTTACATCATGATCTTCAGGTATCAGGTCTTCTTATTCAACTCTGACTTCTTTAGGATTTTCAATAGTCTTGGGAGTTTCATGCTCCTCTTTATCTTCCTTGTATTTTCTTGATTTATTGAAAGCTGAATCTTCATCAAATGTAACATCTCTTCTAAGTTGGATTTGACGGTACCCAGGATATATATTCGATAAGATTTTGATTGTTCACTATATCCTACGAACAATCCTTTCTTACCTGAAGGATATAATTTTGATCTTTTCTCCTTGGGAATATGAATGTATACAGGACAACCAAAAATATTAAGATGACTTACCTCTGGTCTTTCACCAGAGAACATTTATTTTGAATTTTTGTTCCCAAGAGAACTATGAGAGATTCTATTCTGAACATATACTGCTATTTGTGCTGCTTCTTCCCATAGGTACATTGGGAGATCTTGGTCATGGATCATGGCTTTCACAGCTTCCATGATAGATCTGTTCTTCCTTTTCGCCACACCATTTTGTTGTGGATTGTAGGGAATGGTGAGCTCCCTCTTAATTATAGCCTCTTTGGAGAAATCCTTGAACTCATTCGTAGTAAATTCTCATCCATTGTCTGACCTCGGAATTTTGATTTTCTTTTCTAAAAGGTTTTATACTAGAGCTTTAAACTCTTTGAATCTTTCAAATACTTCATCCTAAGTTTTTCAAGAAGTATATCCATGTTTTTCTAGAGTAGTCATCAATGAAGGAGGCATAGTAAGAGTACCCACTTAATGAAGTGGTTTTCATTGGTCCACAAATATATGAGTGGATAATTTCTAGGATCCATTTTTTCTTACTGTTACTTTTCGGAAAGGGATTTTTAATATTCTTCCCTTGTGCACATCCTTTGCACACTCCTTCATGTTTTATTTGGATTTCTGGTAAACCAGCTACCACCTTGCTTACAATTGGAATAGCCTTATAGTGAACATGAGCAAGCCTTCTATGCCATAGCTCACTTAGATTGATGGTGCTAGTTGTTAATGCAAAATCTGTATGTCCCTTTAGTTTGTAGAGACCTCCTTCTTCAACTCCAATCTCTACTGCATCATTTATGGTTTTTCCTTTGGTCCACATGAGGACTTTTCCATCGATAAAGGAAACTCTGAAGCCTTTCTTGTCTAAGGCTGAAATAGAGAGAAGATTCTTCTTTAGTCTTGAGACATATAGGACATCCTTCATCTTCATAGGTTTTCTAGAATCCAATTTATAAGATGCTTATCCTGGCCCTTTAATTGGATATTGGGAATCATCTCCAAGCATTACTTTGTGTGGAGATTCCTTTTGTTCAAGGCATGAGAGTGACTCCTTGAAACCAGTCATGTGTTTGGAGGCACCACTATCAATCAACCAGGTATCATTTCTTGGTGAGACTGATCCAGTTAGGGCAGAGATCAAAACATACTCTTCACTAGAATCTTCATCCTTCTTTGTTTCCTCTTCTTCTCCTTGATCACTGTCTTCAGCAGCATGTGCTTGAAACCTTCTCATCTTCTTGGGTCTTTTTGCTTTCATGGGACAGTTGATTTCAATGTGTCTTAGCTTGTGACAGTTGAAGCATTCAAATCTTGAGAAATATCTCTTGGGTCTTTTAAACCCTCAAGTATTAGGAGGATGGTCATGGCTCTTTCTTTTGCCTTTGGTATGGGAAACTAAAGCTTGATCCTTATTCTCATTTATCTTTTCTTCTCTGGCTGCTATTCTCTCTTCTTCTTGGACACGTTCTTCCCATAAATTCCGGAATTTGGTTAGCTTTCTTCTTGAATAGATTCCTTGGATGAAAGCTTCCCAATCTCTTGGAATGCCATTCAAGGTTGTCATTACAACCTCTGCTTCTTCAACCATGTCATTGATGGATTCTAACTGATCCTTGATTTGAGCTACTCTTGTGAAATAATATTGCATATTTTCTGACTTCTGAGCTCTTACACCTTTAAGTTGATTCCTCAAGGTCATCTTTCTGTTAATGTTCTCCTTCAAATAGACTTGATAGGGCATTAAACTTTTCTTTTGGATTCTCCATGGATGATACCTGAGGGATCAGGTTATCCTTGATTGAATCAACTATTATTCTCTTAGCTATTATCATATCGTTCTTGTGCTTGGCTTTAGCTTCAGCTTCTTCTGGTTCTTTCACTTCCTCTTTCACAAATTGATCTAGATAATTCTCTTGGAGGATGAGCATGATTCTATAATTCCATGCTCTTAAGTTTTCAACCCCTTCAAGCTTTTCATCTAGCTTGGTATTCTTTGTCATATTTAAGAAACTGAGAACCTCAAATGGAAAAATATAAAAGAATACTTACTTGTAGAAGACAACACCTGATTCAAAGGTTCCAGGGTTTAGAGTAGAAACCCTAATTTTGCAGCCGGGATCACAGGTGGAGATGAATGATGGAAAAGATGCACCCTCCTGAGGATAGGTAGACTGTATCTTCCTTTTTCTGATATTGATGATGAAAACCCTAGTTTGTCCTAGCAGCAGTAACAGGTCCTAAATTGAAAATTCTTTGATTTCAGTTTTGTCACCACAGAAAGATGCGCCCTCAAGAGGCGATTTGGAGGAGCCTTCTTTTCTGGTTGATCTGTCGAGAAGTTTGTCAAGAACAACAAACCCTAGATGTGCAGTGTCTCCTTGCAGGGTGGCTCTAATACCATGTTGAATTTTCTTTAAAATTTTTTATATGATCTTTTAAGACAATTATCCAATAGAAGATCACTGAAATAACAACATGCACAAAAAAATAAGAACACAAGAACACATATATTTTCCTCGGGGAAACCACAAGGGAGAAAACCCTGCAAAAATTCCTCAAAATATAACTCAACCAGTGTAGTGTAAGACTCAGACAACAACTTCCTCCTTCTCTTTCTTGCGCTACCACTTCTCTCTCTTGCTAAGAACAACTCGAGTGAGTGAGTACAAATTAAGGGAGGATCCTTCTATTTATATTCTTCTATTGAATTGACCTCCTACTTAGTGGGGTCGACTTCACTAGCTATCAGAGACGACTTGTCCAACTGGACATCACAAATAGCATTTATTATAATGACACTTGGGTAATAATGACCCGACTTACATCCAGATATTTACATTACTTCTTTTAATGACTTTGACAAGAGCAAACTCATATCCCTAGGGAGGAATACAATATTACTTGGAATATCTTCCAATGTTACAATAAAATTAACATCACTTACCATACCATGAAAATTAGGCAATGTTGAATGTGGAATGTTCTTCATCTGCTTTGTAACTGTAGATCCAGGATTTCGGATTGGGAATTCGAAAGTATTCGTCTTGATGCTTGATTCTCCACTTGTATCTCCTTGGTGTGTTTCCCCTCCAGTGGGAATGTTCTCTCCCCCACTGTCCATATTTACCTGACAATATTCTAAGGTAGTTGATTCAACAAATAAATGTTCCGCACTCAAATGCTTGTTAACATTGGATTGATTAAGAGCCTCCCCTTCTTGAACGAACCGTTCTTCTTGATCGAACTCTGTCACTGGAAAATTCCCTCCAACATTCGTTGGTAGGATTGTTCTATCAATGGGCATGGTAGAATTCTCTAGTCCTTTAGTTTCTTTTCTAGGAATGCTAAAAGAAGGTGTCCTCCATTGAGTGTGTCCTCCTCTTATTATTCTTCCTGCACTGTTAGTACTTGGGGGGGTATCATAAGTGTATACAAACCTACATGTACTATCTCTTACTCTACACATGAATAAATTGCATGATCCAGGATCACAAGGACTTGAGGCGGGAAATATTCGAATGAATTTGTTTGTGTGTCTTACTCGTCCCTCCTCTGAAATAACACCAAACTATTTTCAAAGAAAAACATGTCGTACACAATCCATTCAAAGAAAAAAATCGAAACTACAGAACCAAAAATAACCAACCAAAATCGCAATATCCTTGGCAGCTCCCTGGTAATGGTGCCAAAATGCCGATCTTTCCTTTCACCTTCTAATAAAATGCAAATCAAAAGCTGTGCATAAATTATCAACCCAGGGCCACAAAGGCTTATGAGCTACCCGACAAGATATATGTTAGACATTGTGACCTGAATTGGTTTTGACATAGAGGAGACTTAGAGATTACAGAACTAGAATTAAAACATAGCTGTGGGTGAACAAGCTTATAACAAGATCAAAACTTACAGGAAGAATCAGATAATCAAATCAAAAGCACTAACTATCAAATCTAACCAACCTTCTACTATGCTACAGAAATAAATTTATGCTTAATTCTAATTAAAACGCCTTGGAGATTTCACACATAAGTGATTTAACAAACAACAACTACAGTACATGAATTGAAAATAGCTAATTTAATTCAAAAACCTACTTCTACAAATTCTTAACAACAGTTCTAATGAAATCGTTCACCACAGAAGTAATTATGATTCATGGTTTGTAATTCACACATTCTCTTCTATTTACTAGCAATTATCATGAAAGAAATACTACCAAATCATGTCAACACTCGAGCATTCACATTCAACTCCGATCAACACACCAAACCTGAATATGAATAATTAAATCAACTATCAACTGCATAAGGCATCAATTCTATCAATATCAACTACGTGCAGAAGGAAAAAAAATTATAACTACAACAACACCTGTTGCAAAAGGGGGACCTACCTTCGGTGACAGGAGTTGAGCAAGCCGCTCACTCACAAGAAATTAATTAACACATATGAATCAACATAATATAGGAATTTTATATAAAAATTTTGATCACTACAGTGTTTAATAGATGTATGCAAAATCATGGCTAAACTATCCTTGCAGAGATTCCTAGTTCTTATACATCAGTTCTCATGAGAGAATTATGAAAGATTGTATCGTTACAACAGAATTCCAAATAAATCTCATCTGCTGATTCTCATAAGATTTCATGGGTCACCCCAGGAGCTAATATCGTCGAGGGTGGAGATTACTTCATGAATATGTCAAAGCAGTCACTACCCTGTTTGGATAACCCAACGAACCATGAATCATTTAAGACACAAAATCTTCGATCCCCGGATTGATTACACCATCGTGTATGCGCTGGCTAGATGACCAAAAGGATGTAGAATAACAAGAAAGAGCATGATATAGAAAGTAGTTACCATTATGTTATACTTGAGACTGATATATGAGTTGTCCATCTTCCGTAATTCCTTCCTTCTGCAACCTGAAAGTAAGATGATATTGAACCTGAAAACACCACTTCTTTAGTAGGAAATCATGGCAACATAACTCTATCTAAATCATCAGCAATTGACAAATAATCAGTAAAATGAGATCAATCCTTACCAAAGCCAAAACTTCGCTAAATGTACTGAAGAGAGCAAATAATGATATAGAATCAAATCAGAAGGTTCATAAACAAGGAAAAATATTATATTGGTGAGCATTGGTTGTCATTAATGACAAATAATAATAAAGGTTGATGAATTGGCATGAAGGAGTGACAAGGGGTAATGATATGGAAAGAAGGGCATGACATGGAAATAAGGTGCATGTGATATTGGGAATTGAAGCTATGAATGGGCAATGGAACACCAAATGGGCCAAACGACCCATTATGTGGTCATTTGTTGTGTCTTGTTGAGGTTAGGAATCCCACACACACATGGTATCCTAATGGTCTTTTTAATGATGTGGATGGTTTAAAAATCCCACACACATGATGAAAAATCCCTTGAAGAAGTATTGAGCCTTTAATGAAGTCTCTTATGAAGGAATCCTTTATGCTTAATGATGATATCATAACGATGATTCTCTTGTGTATGGGTCTTGGCGTCACTACATGCTTGATGACGTCCATAATAAAGTTTGAATCCTTTATCTTTGTTGAGTAGCTTAAACACTTGTACTTGATGACATGGATATTTCAATGAGTTTCTTGAAGAAAAATTACTGTGAAGTTATCTAACAAGTTGGTCCAGCAACTCCTTTCACGTATTGCTTGGTGAAAGCATTTTTCTTAAATCACTTGGACGTGGTAACAAATCCCTTACTTCCATAGGGTTAGCCCTTCAACATGGAACCTCTTTTAGCAGGGAATTACATAGGTAGGGAAAACTAAAGGTCTTCCACTTTGACAAAATCATCCCAGTCAAAAGAGATATGTACAAGAATAAAAATTAAATTAAAACAAAAGGGTATACTGCAAGTCGTCCCAGTAACCTTTTTAAAGAGAATTGTTTAATACAATCAATAAAAAATAATGTATGTCGGCCCAGTTAAAAAAGGGGGGTCAAAACTTGACTAAAAATAAATTGTAAAGTCAGCCTATTTTGGAATATTGTTCACAAGTTTAAGTATAAACACCCTAGACGTCCAGCCTTCAAGTTAGTGGAAGCATGAAGCAATAAATGCTCTGAATTTCGGGTAATTAAGGAATGTCTAGCTAGCCACAACAAAGTGAAGTTGTTGAAAGCTTTGAAATTTCAGGTAATGAATGGTCTGATTCATCCACAGTCCTCTAATATGATTTTGGTGATCAATTCTATAGACTGGTCTTTTATGCTGAGGTATTCAAGCTTGTATGTAAATCTCATTCTTGATCTTGGATCTCTTTCCTGGACGAGGTTGCATCATGAAGATAATCAAGTTTAATTAGTGCTTACATTTGGTGGAAAATATATATCTAAGGTAGCCGCAAATCTATGAGAAAAGGTTCAAGTTTTGATACGTACAGGATTGTGGCAGTTGCAGAGAAGACCAAGGAGTTGTAGTAAGGTCTTTTGAATTCTATATTTTATCTCAGGACTCGAATTACATAATGGAAGGAAGTTATAACATTGAAGACATCCAAATACACAGTGTTCTAGATTTGCAAAGAAACATCCTTATTTTTCTCTGGTTTAGACATGAAGCACATTAATCCATAGTAAAGCATCATATCTCTACACTAACTAAAGACACCTTACATACGTAACACAATAGTTCTAAAGACCATTGCGTATCCAAAAGCAAGTATTTACTAGAATATACATGATGGCAATGACATTAGAGGATTGTTGAAAAGGGCAGAGATGGTCAGATTGATGACTATAACATAGATAGATAAATGGTGAGGATGATAGTATTGACAAGACATAGATAATAAGTGTAAGTGTTAAACTTGTGCAAAGAAGCAAAGCATACAAATTATTTTAAGCAAAATAGATATCACAACACATCATTCACACATAAACACAGATATTTACCCTAGAAACCCTTAACCGGGAAAACCAAAAAACCTTGGAGCCACACCTCCTATCTTCTCTTCACTACATTATGAAATCCTCAGAATACAAAACATAGGTATTTCGAAACATCCAAATACCCTAATCCGTTAACCCGGATTAGAAAAAGACTCCAATTCCTTAACCGGGATTAAGTTACATGTTTTTAGACAAATTCTAAAAATAGCCACAAATAGATATAAATAGCCATAAAATCTATAAATAGCAAAAAAAAATTGTTCGTTGCGCTCGCATCGGAAATGGCCTAACGACCGTTTCAGTCGAAGGTGCTTTTGGGATCGTCGAGCTGTAGCGCTAACATGCGCACCTCCCCTCCATACGCACATGCAAAGAATATAACATATACCCAACATTCTCCCAGTTGTTGTTTCCTTTACATAGCAATGAGTCATGTACTCATAAAGTCACAGGTTCAAGGAATCAATGCCCATAGATTCTCTACACCAAGAGAACTTCTCTATACTAACAGACTTTGTTAATGAGTCTGCAACATTTTTCACGGTGTCAACTTTCTCCAGCAACACCTTCTTGTCTTCAACCATATCTCTCACAAAGTGATATTGCACATCAATATGCTTTGTATTAGCATGATAAGCACGGTTCTTTGCCATGAATATTGCACTTTGGCTACCACAATCTAACCTTACACCTTTCTGTACAAACCCAATACCTGAACACAATATTTGCAACCACTTAGCTTCTTTGCTTGCATGAGTGGCTTCCATGTATTCAACTTCTGTAGTTGAAAGTGCAACTACAACTTGTCTCTTGCTCATCCAACTGATAGCTCCTCCAAATAGGTTAAACACATACCCACTTGTAGATCTTCTATGATCAAGGTCTCCAGCCCAGTCTGCATCAAAAAATCCATGTACATTTATTACTCTGTCTGGTCCAGGTCTTCCTTGGTAGTAGATTTCATAATCTATGGTGCCACACAAATATCTAAAGACCCTCTTTACAGCTGTCCAATGCTCCTTTCCTAGTTTTGATATATATCTGCTCAAAACTCCCACTGCATGAGCAATGTCTGGTCTTGTACAGACCATTGCATACATCAAACTACCAACTGCATTGGCATATGGAACCCGTGACATGTCTTCTTCTTCTTCCCATGTCTTGGGACACTACTCTACATATAACTTTACACCTACAGGAATAGGAACCTTGACCGACTTACTTTCCTGCATGTTAAATCTCTGTAGTACCATCTCACCATATTTTCTTTGATATAAACTGATCATTTTGTTTGCACAATCTCTTTTGATTTCCACTCCTAGAATGAAGTTTGCAGCACCGAGATCTTTCATATCAAACTTGGAGGACAGTTGAGACTTCACCTCCTTTATACTATCTTTGTTGTTTCCAATCAACAACATGTCATCAACATATAGAACTATGTTAATGAAGTGATCACCAACTTGTTTGGAATATACACAGTGATCAGCTTTGCTTCTCACAAACGCTAATCCAAGTATGTATGTGTCAAACTTTTGGTACCACATCCTTGGAGATTGCTTTAGACCATAAAGGGACTTCTTTAGTTTACATACCAACTCATTCTTTCCCTTTACTATGAACCCTTCTAGTTGTTTCATGTATATTTCTTCTTCAAGATCCCCATGTAAGAACGTTGTCTTCCAATCCATCTGCTCTACTTCAAGATCAAAAGCAGCAACAATAGAAAGAAGAAATCTAATCGAAGTTAATTTTGCAACTGGAGAAAATATTTCACCAAAATCAATCCCCTCTACCTAAGAATATCCCTTTGCTACCAAGCGGGCTTTATACTTATCCACTTTACCTTCTGCATTCAACTTCTTTTTAAATAACCATTTGCTCCCAATGTCTTTTCTCCCAGTTGGTAACTGGACTAGATTCCAAGCTTCATTTTTGTCCAAGGAATCCATTTCTTCATCCATGAACTTTTTCTAGAGATCACTATCCTATGAATTAACAACTTCCTTCACATTTCTAGGATCATCCTAAATAATAGACATAGCAAAATGAGAGTGGAAATCAGGAGGGGAATACCTTTCTGGTTGCCTTATTTCTCGAGATGATCTCCTCAAAACTGGAGTATGAGGTTCTTCTTCTTCTGATTCTGCTTCTTCCTTTTCCATTGGATTCAATTCCTGTCTGGGGACTTCTTTGACCTCTCAAAACACAACATCTCGACTGTAAACAGTCTTCTTAGTTATAGGATTCCAAATCTTATACCCTTTCATACCATCTTTATAGCCAATAAAGATACACTTCTTAGCTTTGTTATCCAACTTTCTCTTTTTCTCCTTTGGAACATGTACATAAGCATCACAACCAAAAAATTTCAGATGCTTAATAGAGGGTTTCTTACTAGTCCATACCTCTTGTGGAGTTTTATCAATCAATGTTGATGTGGGTGATTGGCTTACCAAGTAGCATGCTGTCTCCACTACTCTTGCCCAGAATTATTGTCCTATCCGAGCACTACTTAGCATGCTCCTTGACTTTTCCATCAACATCATATTCATCCTATCAGCAACTCCATTCTGTTGAGGTATGTATGGAGTAGTATTTTTCCTTACTATACCACACTTCCTACAAAAGTCCTCGAATTCATTCCCACAGAACTCTCCACCATTATCTGTCCTCAACACCTTTATTTTCTTTTCTGACTGATTTTCTACAAGAGCCTTATATTCTTTAAACTTGGAAAATACTTCAGATTTCTTTCAAAGGATATAAATCCATATGTTCCTTGAGAAATCATCTATAAATGAAACATAATACGCAGATTTTCCTAATGATGGAACAAAAACAGGTCCAAACACATCACTATATATTAATTCTAGAATTCCCTTTGCTCTTGTACCGCCAGATGCAAATCTTACTCGATTTTGTTTTCCATTTATGCAACGTTCACAGAAATCAAAATCTAGAGTGCAATCAGTCGTACCTTCAACCATACTTTTACCTTGTAATGCTCGAAGTCCCTTTTCTTCGATATGCCCAAATCTTTGATGCCATCACATTGTCTTTCCTTCGGATGTAGTCAGGGTTTTGTCATCTTTACCTCCTTCCTTCAGGACAACAGAATTGTTACATTCATCAATGATGGTTTTTCCCAATAGTTTGTATAGAGTTCCATACCGAACTCCCCTCATCAATACCATTGATCCTCGAACCATTTTGCAACCACCATATCCACACATAGTCTTTACACCTGCAACATCCATCTTTCCAACAGATATCAAGTTTCTTGCTAGATTTGGAATGTGTAGCACTCAAAGTAGAGTTCTAATTCTTCCATCCTTTAGTTTTAGCTTGACTCTACCACGTCCAATGATACTAGCTGGTGAATCATCTCCCAAGTACACATCTCCTCCATTGTACTTTTCATATTCACAGAACCAATCCCTATGAGGGGTCATATGACATGATGCACCTGAGTCAATTAACCATATATCACGTTCTGAAGGATTACCCGTGGAAGCTAGGTACACATCCCTGCCTTCTTCTGAGGAGTTATTTTCCTCTATGGAAGGGGTATCCTCATATCCCTTTTCTTTCTCAACATTCTCAGACCTGCAATCCTTTTTATAGTGCCCAGCTTTACCGCATTTCCAACACTGCCTTATTCCTTTTCCTAGGGATTCAGATCTACCCTTAGATTTAGATCTCCCCCCATATCCTTTATTTTTGTTTCTCTCCTGGGGGAAACCTCTCACAGACAAGGCATCCATGCTATGATTATCCATGGTTTTCTGCCTCATCTCTTCTGATAGTAGGGATGATACAATTTCATCAAATTTTAAGGTCGCCTGGCTAGTACTACCTATTGGAACAATTAGGTTGTCCCAGGAATCCGACAAAGAACACAATAATGTAATACATTTATCTTCTTCATCCATTTTAATACCAACAGAGGTTATCTGACTTACCAGAGTATTGTAGACATTCAAATGCTCTGTTACAGTTTCATTCTCGTCCATTCTGAGGTGAAACAACTTATTTTGCAGAAACAGCTTGTTCACAAGGGATTTTGATTGATACAAACTCCCTAGTTTTTCCCATAGCTTTACTGCACTATCTTCACCAGATACGTTCAACAACACAGAGTCTGATAAGCATAACCATTTGTACTCCTCACACTTCTTTCTAATTTATCCTAATCATATTTTGACATTGCAGTGGGTTTCGTACCCGGATCCACAACAACCCACTATTCCCGATCTACCAAAGGATCCTCCATTTTGAGCTTCCATAGCTCAAAATTCTGGTCATTAAATTTCTCGATCTCAATTCTTGAAGTGCTCGCCATTCTCTTTCAATGCACAAATCAACACTGCAAATCTCCCACTGAACCCAAGTTTATCACAGACTGGAGATCTATCAACCGCTTCGAACCCTTAGTAGCAAAGGCGTTCCCTTGATGCCAAAATTGAGCTTTGATACCACATGTAAGTTTTAAACCTGTGCAGAGAAGAAAAGCATACAAATTATTTTAAGCAAAATAGAGATCGCAACATATCATTCACACATAAACACAGAGATTCACCCTGGAAACCCTTAACCGAGAAAACTAGAAAACCTTGGAGCCACACTTACTATCTTCTCTTCATTACATTATGAAATCCTCACAATACAATATATAGGTATTTCGCAACATCCAAATACCCTAATCCATTAACCCAGATTAGAAAAAGACTCCAATCCCTTCATCAGTATTAAGTTACATGTTTTTAGACAAATTCTAAAAATAGCCACAAACAACTATAAATAACCATAAAATCTATAAATAACCATAAAATCTATAAATAGCCAAAAAAATTTGCTCGTTGGGCTCGCATAAAAAATGGCCCAACGGTCGTTTCCGTCGAAGGTGCTTTTAGGATCGCCGAACTGCAGCGCTGACATGCGCACCTCCCCTCCATAAGCACATGCAAAGAATATAACATATACCCAACAATAAGATTGATGATTGACATACTTGGTAGATTCACAAGTACAAGGTACTATTGGTGACTTGATGAGGCAGATAGCGTTAGAGTAATTGTGGATAAAACTATGATGATGTGCTTAACAGAAGGTTGTTTGATGACAGTTGATGACATGGTTGTATTGATTTATAGTCAGTGACAAGTGAAGTGTAATAAGGCATAAATCCCTTTGTAATTGCAAGCTGGGTCTTGCAACCCCATTTCTCAGTTGGACCTGAGAAATAACCAAGTTGGGGCTTGGAATAGGAGTTGGTACTCTTGAATCATTTGAAGCTGATGCAAACCTCGGTTGTGGCCGTCCAATGTATGAAATACCAAATTAGATATAATAAAGTTTACAAACATTATATTATGATGTGTCTCTCTTAAAATTTGATGATGAATTGATTGATTGTTGATGTTGATGGATTCGATATTAAGCAATTGATGATACTTGTTTAATTTTTGAAAAGTGAAAAACTAGAATAAGTGGGGGCACGCTGATTCCCCCCCCCCCCTCTCAGTGTGTTGGTGTGTCTAAAATCTTGTTCTTTCCAAATTCTTCCATCGAAGTTGGGGTCATGTAAACTTCCTCCTTGGAAATATATAATAAGTTTTTAGATTGTTACGTTGAAAGGAGGTGATGCATATTCCTTGCTCATTAAGATTGTCCTACTCTCCATATTTGTGTGTTTTGTAATCCATTTCACCAATTTTGAACAAGGAAGAATAATTGGCCTCACAACCACATTTTGGAGATAATACCTTTGCATGTTTGCAAACAAATATGGTTTGAGATCTTCATCTTCTAAAACGAGAAATAGTTTGGGATATTCTTCTTCTTTGAAATTTTGGAATATTCCCCCAATTAGGATTATTGTTTAAACTTGCATTGTTGGAAGCCTTTGAATAAATGGTTCTTTTGGGCTTTTTATCGATAAATGTGGTTTCTACTTCTGGCTCTTTATGGTTGTCTTGTTTTGGTTTCTTTTCAGGATCTATATAAAATGTTCTACATGTTACTCATGTCAACAACAAAACACATTAGTGAGGTTAAACATAATAACGAGAAACTTTAAAACTTGGAAAGTCATTTGAAAACTGAATAATAGAAACTAAAGGAAGTTGCATTTGAATTCTATGATAGAAATGTAGATCATGATGAGTGTAACAAAGCTTCAATGTAGGATTGCATCTTGATTTAAATCTCACTTGCATGTGAGGTTTGAAAAGATGTTGAGTTACATCTTGATTTAAATCTCACTTGCATGTGAAGTTTGAAAAGATGTTGATTTAAAATCTAATTGCATGAATTATTCGAATGTATAGGTGATTTATGTGAGGCAAAACCAATGATCGTAGGATATGATGTCAGCAATCTATCTCGTCCTTATAGAAAAAAAGAGAGACAATGATGGATCTAAAAAATATTTACTTTATGGACACGAGAAGTCTATTCGAATTGATTTGTTTCTTTTGTTTATGTAAGAAGGAGCCATATAGGTCAATCAAAGATCAAACTGTTGAGAATAATATTTAGTCAACGCAATACATATGTCTTTAGCCCCTTCCCATTAAGCCATTATGAAACGCATATATTCGAATTGAAATATAATTCTTTAAGTATTTCACAAATAATTCAATTCATCCAATGTTTGGTAAATATTTTGTAGGTTTGTAAAAATGGCGTTGATAACTTCAACACTGGAACTCAAACTCAAATGCTTATTGGTGTTGTGTGTTGGAGACCCAATCTAATCTTTAAGTGAAGTAAAAGTGTCTCGTTTTGAAGTTTTACTTCGATTAAGTGGAGATGGAGGTTTACTGCCTTATTGAATTTGAATGAATAGAAAAATGATTTCAAAGCGTGCAAAATATTTCAAAATATTACATTTGATATCATGATTTGAATTTGTAAGATTTAACTAGTGGCACCCTAAAGGTTTGTACTCCTAAATTATGGAAAAATCCTACTCTTTGTTGGGAGGCTTCAAAAGAAAAATGTTTGAAAGTTTGGAAATCCTTCGACGGTTTACTAAGAGTTCTCAAAAGAAGCATTTTTCAAAATCCCATGAAACAATCAAGAGCTTTTAAAAGATAAATATTTTGAGAGTTCTTGAAAGTATTAGGTTTCTTATCACATAGGAAATTTGAACTATTTGAAAGCTTTTAGGGCATAGGCACATGGAATATTCTCATTTGAAAACTCCCAAAACTATTGAGAGGAAATCAAGAATTCTTCTTTTGGCAAGTCCCAAAACAATTGGGAGAAAACAAAAAATACTTATTTCAATAGGTCCCAAAATTGTTGTGGGGAAGATTAAGAGATTGATTTTTTGGATACCCTTAAAGCTATATAGATGCAATGAAAGAAGGATATTCTAAATACCCCTAAAATGCTTGGGATGAGATGAAATTTAACCTTTGAAGGGGTTTTGATAGGTTGTCCGAGTGCATTTAAGAAAATACTTGATAATACATGGATGGCGTATAGGTTTCATCTTGATGGTGGAATTTCCAACAAAAGTCAATGATAGTTCAAATAAACAAGGATTTATGGTATCCAAATGCATCCAAAGAAGAGATGAGTAAGGGAACACTAAAATCAAATGAAACCATGACCTAATTTTATGAATAGATCCTTGATAAATGTATGATGAATTTGAAAATACCAAAACCAAGATCGCACAACTTTTCAATCCCTCATCACCATTATAAATGTAAAGAGGAAATCATATAGTTGAAATAAAAAAAAAGAGTCCCAAAGTTTAAAAAAACTTAAGTTGAGGCCTCAACAATTGGCAAAACACTAGATGAAACCATGAATCTATGTAATGCATTTAGCTATGTTATGAAAAATGAAACATGCTACATTTACTATGTAGAAAATGCCATTACTCTCAAAGTGTGAGTACTTGTAAAATCATTTATTATGAGGGAATCCCTAATTTTCGCAATTGCTTAATTACAACAACTTACTTGCTAAACTAAAGAAAATAAAATAAAAACAATAGTGAGGTTTATTACATTTTAAGGTAATCCCATGTTCCAAACTAAAGAAATAATCATAAATCCATAAGGGATCTCTCTCGATCTTTCGTTGTCAATTATCTGTTGATTTAGGCTTGGTTGACTTGTTTGTTTGTTTTCAGGTCAGACAGTTGGTTTGTAGTCTATATTTTTGTCATATTTTATCTGTGGAGATTAGTTTTTGAAAAACTCTAAGCTATGACTGCAGTGTAAAAATACCCTTTAATTCTTAATGAATATCAAAAACTGAATTTTTTCTTTAAATAAAATCATAAAGCCTTTAAAAAATTTGTTCCTAAATATCCATCGTTTAAATGCAATGTTGCTCCACTACCTATGAGCAGTGCTGGAATTTGGTTTTTATTTTACCTGTCAAAATATTTTTTTTAACGTTTTGACATTTTATATTGCCCGTCATGAAACGATTTGTTTAAAATTTTACCCTTCAAACATGAAGGTTTGCTAAAAAATTTACCCTTCAATAATTAGTTTTTCTTTGACATTTTTATATTAAAATAAAAAACTGTCATTGTTAATATCTGTCATGGTACATTAACTTAATTCCTATTTATTTTATATACCATTTATGTACTAAATTAATATTATATAAAAATATAAGTTTATGGTAGAGATTGTGTTGGTTGTGGAGCCTAATCTTCCAGATCCAGAGATATTATTCAATTGTGATTGTAACCCAAGAGTACTGCACACTCATTCCCCTTGCCTTGGGGTTCGGTGCAGTGCCCCAAAAAAGGGGGTTCGAGGGCAACGCCCTCGAGAAATGGGGGTTTGGGGGCGAAGCCCTCGAGATTTTTTTTTGGAATGTGTGTTGGCCAACAGTATTGCGGACCCATGGTATTGGGTTAACCCTATAATTTTTCCATTGTATTTCTCCTATAAAAGAAAGCATTGTAAAACGACTGAGTATGGTATTGTATTGTATTGGAAGAGATACTGTGAGAGCATGAAGAGGAAGTGCAGAGGTTTTGTTGCAGGGTGTATCCCTTCATCTTTCTAGACTATAATAAAAGGACTGCCAATTTCTTTGTGGACGTAGCCCATCATTTGGGTGAACCACGTTATATCTGTGTCTCTCTATAATGTTTTAATGTGTTTTGCATCTAGTTTATTGATTTAACTATATATCTGTTATTGCTCTGCGGTCCTGTTTTCTAATAGTTGGTATCAGAGCCAAAAGGTCTATTTGGTTGGTAAACTCACAGGAAAGAAGGGTTCCTGGTTCGAGTGGGAGCAATGGCGGAAGAAGGAAAGTTTAGGGTCGAGAAATTTAATGGCCAAAACTATCAGTTATAGAAGATGCAAATGGAGGACTATTTGTACTAGAAGGATCTGTACCTTCCATTGGGCAGAAAAGAAAAACAGTCGACGACTATGAAGGATGAAGAATGGGAGGTTCTTGACAGAAAGGCACTGGGAACAATATGGGTGTGCCTGGCTTCGTCGATGGCCTTCAATATTTCGAAAGAAAAAACAACAGAGGGTGTGATTAGCGCATTGAGTAAGCTCTATGAAAAACCCTCGGCTTCTAACAAGGTATTTTTAATGAAGCGTTTATTTAATATGAAGATGTCGGAAGGTGGATTTGTTGTTGACCATTTAAATGAGTTTAATACACTTACCAGTCAGTTAAGTTCTGTAAAAGTGAACTTTGATGATGAGGTTAGGGCTCTTCTAATATTGTGCTCATTGCCAGAAAGCTGGAATAGCTTGGTCATGGCTGTAAGTAACTCTGTCCCTAGTTCAAACACTCTTAAGTTTGATGATGTTGTTGGTGTTATTCTTAGCGAGGAAATGCAAAGAAAAAGCACAGGTGAGACATTAGGTAATGCGTTGACCATGGAGAGCAGAGGGAGACAAAACGAGAGAGGAAGGAGCCTAGGAAATTGCGGCAAGTCTAAAAAGTGAAGATCCAAGTTTAGATTCAAAAAAATAGAGTGCTAGAACTGTGGTAAGAAAGGACATCTGAATAAAGACTGCAGAGCTCCAAAGAAAAAAGGAGATAGACATCAAGAGACTACTCAGGAAGTGAATGTAGCAGGTGATGTGTTACAAGATGCTTTGATTCTCGCATTAGATAATACTAGTGATTACTGGGTAGTAGATTCAGGGGCTTCATGTCATGCTACACCCCATAGGAAATTCTTTCATGATTATGTTCAAGGTGATTTTGGGCATGTGCTATTGGGGGATGATGAACCATGTAAAATTGTTGGAAAGGGTAAGGTACATATTAAGTTAAATAATGGAAGTGAATGGCTGCTAAAGGATGTAAGGCACATTCCTGCTATGAAAAGAAATCTGATCTCAACAGGGTAGTTGGGAGATAGCGGCTGTTTCTCTACGTTTGGAGAAACGTGGTGGAAGATCACTAAAGGATCACTGGTAATAGCAAAAGGAGATAGGGTAGGTACGTTATATTTATGTCCTCATAATACTGATTATTCTATCTATGTAGCTTCCATAGAAACAGGTGCGGCATTGTGGCATCATAGGATTGGCCACATGAGTGAGAAGGGGATGCATATTCTCCACTCAAGGAAACTGCTTCCTAATCTGAAGCAGGTAAGTTTGGAATTCTATGAGAACTGTGTTTATGGAAAACAGAAGAGAGTTAGATTTCTCAGGGTTGGGAAACAAAAGAAGAGTGAAAAGTTAGAGCTTGTCCATATAGATGTATACGGACCAGCTCAGGTACAATCTCTTGGTGGCTCTCGTTATTATGTTACTTTTATTGATGATGTAACTAGAAAAACTTGGGTTTATTGCATTAGAAAAAAATCTGATGTGTTTGATACTTTTAAGAAGTGGAAATCTTTGGTTGAGAATGAGACAGGAAAAATGTTGAAATGTCTCAGATCTAATAATGGAGGTGAGTACTGCAGCAAGGAGTTTGACAGTTACTGTTCACACAATGGGATTCACAGAGAGAAGACAGTCCCTGGAACACCCCAAGAAAATGGTGTGTCATAAAGGATGAACAGAACGATCATGGAGCGTGCAAGGTGTATGAGATTGCATGCAGGGTTGCCCTTACAGTTTTGGGTTGATGCTGTAAACACTGTTGTTTATTTAATAAATAGAGGGCCTTCAAGCGCTTTGGATGGTGGCATTCTAGAGGAGGCATGGACAGGTAAACAGGTAAAATACTCATTTCTGAGAACTTTTGGTTGTGAAGCTTTGTCCATATTGATAAAGATGATAGAACAAAGCTTGAGGCTAAATCGAAGAAATGTACCTTTATTGGATACGGGGTTGATGATTTTGGTTATCGCTTATGGGATCTTAAAAATTGCAAAATCATTAGGAGTAGAGATGTAGTATTCAATGAAAAGGTCATGTACAAAGATCAGTTGCAGGGAAAGAAAGAAGAAAAGGAAAACACAGACTACACAGTGCTTGATGAAATCAAAGAAAATGAAGTTCCAAAAGCACCAGAAAATCAAGAGCAGCAGCAAGTACCTGAAACTCCTATAGTTGTAAGAAAGTCTACCAGGTTAAGTAGACCCCCTAAACGATTCTCTCCTTCACTGTATTATTTATTGATGACTGATTCTGGTGAACCAAAATGTTTTGAAAAAGCAATGCAGGTAGAAACTGGAAAGAAGTGGGAGCAAGGCATGGATGAGGAGATGGACTCATTGGTAAGAAACCATACTTGGGATCTGGTTGAGTTGTTTGCAGAAAAAAGGTCATTGCAGAATAAATGGGTTTACAGGTTGAAGGAAGAAGATGGAGGAAAGAAGCAGTACAAGGCTAGACTTGTTGTAAAGGGGTTTGCACAAAAGAAAGGTATAGACTTTGATGAAATATTTTCTCCTGTTGTTAAAATGACTTCAATTAGAACTATTTTAAGTCTAGTGGCGGAAGAATATTTGCATCTTGAATAGTTAGATGTAAAAACGACCTTTCTCCATGGGGATTTGGAGGAAGAGATTTATATGCAGTAGCCACAAGGGTATGAGGTCAAAGGGAAGGATAATTTGGTTTGCAGGTTGAAGAAGAGATTGTATGGCCTGAAGCAAGCTCCAAGGCAGCGGTATTTAAAATTTGATAAGTTTATGACAGAACAAGGTTATGATAGATGTCATTTTGACCACTGTGTTTATTTCAAGAGGCTAGATAACGGAAGATATATTATCTTGTTATTGTATGTGGATGACATGCTTGTTGTGGGGTCTAACATGCAGGATATAAATTGTTCAAAAGAAAACTAGCTGAAACATTTGCGATAAAGGATTTGGGTGCTGCAAAGCAAATCCTTGGTATGAGAATAACAAGAGACAGGAAAAATCACAAATTGACATTGTCTCAAGGTGAGTACATAGAAAAGGTGTTGCAGAGGTTTAGAATGCAGAATGCAAAACCAGTTAGTACACCTTTGGCCATCCATTTCAAACTAAGCAAGGATATGTGTCCAGAGACACAGGAAGAGATAGATTACATGTCCAAGATTCCCTATTCATCAGTGGTTGGGAGCTTGATGTATGCCATGCTGTGCACAAGCCTAGATATTGCACATGCAGTGGGAGTTGTGAGCAGGTATATGAATAATCCAGGTAAAGAGCATTGGAAAGCAGTACAGTGGATTCTCAGGTATTTGAGAGGTACCACTTCTCATGCATTATGTTTTGGAGGTTCAGACACTGTTCTACAGGGATATGTTGATGCAGATATGGCTGGTGATAAAGACAGCACGAGGAGCACCACAGGGTATGTGTTTAATGTAGGTGGAAGAGTAGTAAGTTGGACTTCAAAACTGCAACAGGTTGTTGCACTTTCAATAACGGAAGCATAGTATGTTGTTGCTACAGAGGCTAGTAAGGAGATGATTTGGTTGCAAAGGTTCATGGAAGAATTGGGTAAGAAGCAGGAGAATAGTAGGATGTACATTGACAGCCAGAGTGCCATTCATCTTGCAAATAACTCAGCCTTTCATTCGAGGACTAAACATATACAACTCAAGTACCACTTCATAAGATTTGTTCTAGATGAAGAATTGTTAAAACTGGAAAAGATACACACTAGCCAGAATCCTACAGACATGTTGACAAAGGGAGTAACCAGAGAGAAATTTAGTTCCTGCTTGGTTTTGTTGGCCTTCAAGCATGAAGGTGAAAATAAGAAATTTGCCAAGTCCAAGGTCTAGAGTATAGTCCAACAAGTGCAATAACAATGGAGTTGATGTGATCAGTCTCCAAGTGGGAGATTGTTGGTTGTGGAGCCTAATCTTCCAAATCCATAGATATTATTCAGTTGTGATTGTAACCCAGGAGTACTGTACACTCATTCCCCCTGCCTTGGGGTTCGGGGCAGCGCACCGAAAAAGGGGGTTCGAGGGCAACGCCCCTGAGACATGGGGGTTCGGGGGTAGCGGCCTTGAGATACGGGGGTTCGGGGGCAACGCCCCTGAGAAACGGGGGTTCAGGGTGGAGCCCTCGAGAAATTTTTTTGGGATGTGTGTTTCCCAATAGTATTGCGGACCCATGGTATTGGGTTAACCCTAGAATTTTCCCATTGTATTTCTCCTATAAAAGAAAGCATTGTAAAATGACTGAGTATGTATTGTATTGTGATGGAAGAGAGACTGTGAGAGCGTGAAGAGGAAGTGCAGCGGTTTTGTTGCAGGGTGTATTCCTTCATATTTCTATACTATAATAAAAGGACTGGCAATTTCTTTGTGGACATAGCCCATCGTTTGGGTGAACCACGTTATATCTGTGTCTCTCTGTAATGTTTTAATGTGTTTTGCATCTTGTTTATTGATTTAACTGTATATATGTTATTGCTCTGCAGTCCTATTTTCTAGCAGATTGTTGCAAGAGGAGCAGGTGGAATGTGTGTAGATTCTTTCTTTCTAACTACTTTGAACGTTGGTTTTCCCATATATTCACTTAGTGGTGGCAATGTGGCTGATAGACCAACTTTTTAAGCATTTTCAAAGCTTCCAAAACACTTGTTGGGAGCCTTTTGCAACGCTTTTGCATACAATGGAACAAGTGAGGTGAAGTTTAAATTAATAAACTATGTTTAATGGAAATCTACCTAAAATGAAATGTGATAATATCTCAGATTGATTTCTGTTTTATTAAGTATATTTTCTGGATCTGGAGATTGAAACAAATGGATACTTATTCCATAATTAAACAACCTATACCGTAATATTATATCAAATACAAAAATCCAGAGAGACTGAATTTATACATACAACATGATCATAAAATAATTTTGAAAAAAAAGAAAAAATATATATATATTTAATTACCAGGCTCCTTTACAATCGAAGGAACCAAACCTCTTAATGCTAACAAAATCGAGATCACTTACATAAAATAACTATGTTCATAATCCATGGATTGCATATCCGAGCCAGGGTGAGGAAGGGAAATGCCTTTACCCTCTTTTGGAGGCCTAAATATCTTGCAGCATAGATATTGCGATCAAATATTTATGCTCAAAGCCCAGCGGGTTAGGGAGATGCCCAAGGTTAAGCATGGGAGGGTTCGGGTCATGAATTTGAACTGGTTCATCATTTTGGTCAAACTAAAGTGGAGATGGAAACTTATTTTCAAAATCGTCCTTCAACTTTGTCTTGACTTTTTACATGTAAATTGAAAATTAGAAATGCATCAATTTTACATAAATGTTTTATAAATTGTTTTTGAGTAGTTTTTCAGATTATGTATTATTTTTTTAGTTTTAATTGCAGAATTGAACCACTTAACTATGTGAAGTTGATTTTTTTTTTGTTTATCAGAAACGAGAGGCAATAAAACCATGTTCTACTGAGCTTGAAAGACAAAGTTAAAAAACCTAGAGGATTTTTCAAGTTTATTTGACTTAATTACTGTTAGTTGTCTCAAAATAAGCAATGGAGTATTGAGTTTAAATCTATATACATTACAGAAAATATACAAAAAATCATAGTAGATTTTTAAACAAATCTTTAAATCTAAACCAAAAAAATTCTACAAGGAGTACCTTTAAATCTTGATAATGCTTTCCAAGACTATGTGTACATTGCTGACTCTCCAACTCCAAGGGTTTCTCCAGGCTCAAGTTCCAGCTTTCAAATCATTTAGTTGAGCATTGAGGATTGAAATTTGTATTATGTAGATGCTAATTAGAATAATAATAAAAAATCAAAAAATAATAGAAAAATCATTGTTAAATGACATTTTTTGCTTTCAGAAAAAATAAAAAAAACTTGCAAAATAGAAAAGCATAGATGATGGAAATATTACTAACTTAATATTTTTCTTTTTAGTGAAAGTATAATTGGAATTTGGAAAGTATAATTTATCTAATAATAAGATAAAAGTATTGATATTACTAATTTACTAGTAGTAATTTATAATGAGGTTTTAGTAAATTTGTTGCCTTTCAAAATTATTAGTAATATAATGATGTTTTGAAAATTGTATTGCCCTTCAAAAATACGTTTAAATGATAAATTTACCCTTTAGGAAAAACAGTTTACTAAAAATTTTAAATTTTATTTGACGATAAAAATGCCCCATAACAATCATTTTGCCCATCAAATTCCAACACTGCATATGAGTAACCACAGCGAAGTCATCCTAATATCAAAAACTTGCCCCGCTACTAGCTAGCATCATCCATATATGCTATGGAGATATCTTCACGTTCTCATTATAAGTTGAATTTCTTTTCACAGTCTTTTATTTATGAGATATTGATTTAATAATCGATTAATGGGGGACATTGAAATTTAAAAAGCAAGCATGGATAAGGCTCACGTTTAGGAAATTGACTGATTTGCTATGCTCGAGTGGTAAGGCCGCCCCTTTTGAGATATTTGATTGACTACCCTTCACATGGTAAATGGAACCTTTTAGTCAATTAATTCATTAGTGGACAAATAGATCTTTGGGTCATCATGGTGTTAGTTAGAACATTTTTGGTCCTCCATAACTGGTTTTGGCATTATGGAAAATTTGAGGTCAAGAACGAGGTTCATAAAAAAACCATTTTGATGTGAGATGATGCTTAACAAGGTAAAATAAAAATAAATAAAAAATCTTAAATGTTACTTTTAAATTGAATAATAATTAACCATGATTAAATTGATTTTGATTTTTTTTTATTTTTTTAATATGGGCAACTGGAATTCTGAGAGGAAGAACTTTATATCTGGGCAATGTTGTTCAAAGCACATTGTTGCTTTGGGGAGTTCATATCCCAAGGAGATTTGGGTATTACCGACTCCGATGATAGTATAAGAAGTTTTCCTCCAATATTTGGCCGGAATAAGATCTTTATACAACATATTTACATCTGCACCAGAGTCAATCATAGCTTTGAGCTTGAAAACCCTATCTTGGATTTTTAAATGAATCAACACCAAGGGTTTCTGGTGTTCAATAGCCAAAACTTTCATAGAATTGAGGCCTTCAGTGACTATTAGTACCAAATATACTAATATTTCTGTTTTTATGCTCATCCTCTGATCTTTCCTCTGAAGGAGAAGGTTTTACACCTTTCTTGATTTTTCGGATTTCATCTCGAGCCCATAGATTGACTTTATAAGCATTTTCCTCCATAAACCGGTTTTCAAGTCCCTGAACTTTGTGCCTCAGATCTGAAACTTCTCTTTTCAAATTATTTAATTCTTTACCTAAATCATTCAATGTGAGAGGATGCAATCTTTCATTCCTGTTATGCTTTATGAATGATTTGGTATTCTTTTCAAAAGAAGCATCCACAAATACAGGATTTTTGCTTGAAGATGTTTCGTCATGAGGTTTTTGTGTCGTCCTCATCATAGTTTTTAGAAAGGAATCAAGGAGGGATGCCTTCATTTCTCCTTCAGGTAATGCTTGGATTTGGGCAAGCATTTGTGCATCTTCTCCTATGTTGCTTGATGCCATGCAAACTTTTAGTATAGGCATGTTCCTGTCGAGTTCTCTTTTTGTTTCTTCAATGCTTTCATCCGTTTCTGATTCTTATGTACTGATAGAGCTGCAAGAACACTGATTTGGATTTGAACATTGACAATTTTGAGAAATAAATAATACTTCTTGTTCTAATTCAAACAAATCATCAGTCTCATATTCAAATTCAGAAGTTTTAGGACTAGAGCTGAAATTTCCTTGAGCTATATGAACTTCTTCCTGTTTAATAAAAGGGATTTTGGGGAAAGCATTGGTGATATGCATATCGGATCCACAGCGATCGCAATGAATAGGGATTCTAGAAGCCATTACTCTTTCAAAATTTCTGCTCACCCTATTTTGAGAGTCTTTTCCCCTAGTTTTCTTTGAGGCATCTCCTTGTGGGCACTTATTTGCAAGGTGTCTTGGTTGTTCACTGAGCCAGCAAGTGAGCTTCTGTTTTTCTTGAGCTTTGAAAGTTTTTAACTTTATATCATTTGGAGTATAGTAATGAGTGTTGGGAGTCCTTTTGTAATGTGCCTTCTTTTGAAACCTATTAGGAGGTTTTCCAAATCTAGAATATCTACGAGGCTTTCGGACACTTCTGATTCTTTTCAAGATCTTCTTGGCCTTTCTTTTTCTGCGAACAGGATCTTCTATGGACACTCCATACTTAGCACATATTGATTTGCTATTAGGAAATCTAGACATATTTTGAATAGATTTACTTACTTTAGTGCTAGTACATAGGCCAACTAGAGCAGAAGTAATAATAGAATAGATTTCTCCCCAAGTGTAGGTTTCATAGGGAATTTGAAAGATGCCTTAGGCTTTGAAATAATCTACATGTTTACTGGGGAGAGAAGCAAGGTATACTTGCTTCTAGAGCAGTTTTTTGTTATCTGCTACCTCATAGATGCGCTGCATCCATTCTCTGTGGAAATCATCATAGTTAGCCATACTCTTACATTTTGAGTTCATTAAAATAAGAGAATGCTTATCATATATTTCGTGCTCTGTTCCACACCAATGCTCTAAGATCATAGTGGTGAGAGCAGCAATCATATTACTTTGTGGGTTTCCATTCTCATGTAAAATTATAACTCCGACATCATCTCTTAATACTTCTTTTTCCATTTTTTCTACAAGTGCAGGAGATGATTCTATTTCCCACCATTTTGCCAGAGTGCCAATAAAACACTATATAAGACATTTGTATGCTTCTATCTCACCTTTTCCTTTCATGCACATAATTCTATAGGATACATACATTCTGTCTAAAACCTGTCTGATTTGCCCTATTGACAGATTATCAATGTTCCATTCTAGGTAGCTTTCTTCAGAAAACTGTGGTACTTCAGGTAGCTTTCCTTTGCCATATAAATCTAGGGCTTAAGGTCTAGACATATTCCATGGCAATGTTTCTTTAATAGGTAAAGCCCATTCTGTCATGAGCTGGGTAACAAGGGCATAATCTATCTTAGTGCTTTCTGTAGGAAAATGGAGGGGGGATTTTTCTTTAACTTTGGATTTTTCTGGATGGTAGACACTAGAAATTCCTTCAACCAGTTTAGAAAAGAGATTAGAGAGAGGGATTTTTTTATTAGGTTGCTCTTTTGAAGGAAGGTCTGCTTGGATTTGTCTGACTTGGTACTTGATATCTTCCATTTTTTCATCAAGTTCAGACAATTTATGATTCATTCCAGAATAGGAGTCTTGTAGTTCTTCTAGCCTTACACTCTGATTTTTGGCTTCAGAAGTCGTTATTGTGATTTCAGTTTTAATTCCGAAATATTTAGAGAAAGGGAATTATTTGAGGAGACTAATTCATTCATAGTGACCTGTAGTTGGTCAATATGTCTCCTACGAGCATAATCATTTGTGACAAATGTATGTGCAACCATTCCTCTTAGAGCAACATTTGTCCAATTTATTTGTTCTGAAACGGCCTGTATTCTTTTATCAGTGTTACTTATTTGAGATTCTTCTCTAGCCAAAACTAGAGGGACAGCCTTAGATTGTTTCTCTTCTTCTTCAAGAAGAATACTCTTAAATGGGGGAAAAGTGGAAGTGGATTCTAACTGTTGTCCATCAATGCTTTTCCACTTATGTTTAGGACTTTCTATTCCTTTTCCCTTTTCAGAGTCCATCATTTGGACTAACTGTCTTTTAGAAACATTTTTCTTCCATTCATAGAAGGAGATCCAACAAGCTTGATCATTCATATATGTTTGCCATTGTTTTGCTAAGCTTTGCTTTTGTTCTGCTGGTGCTGATGCATTGAATTCTACTGCATCTGGGTGAGAGAAGAGATCCCAATTTATCATTCTCTTCATCCAGTCTTTATCTACTTGCCATTTTTTGCAGCGTTTTTATGAGAGTAAAGAATTTATGCATTTCAGGGATAGAAGGATTTTGGATATTAGCTGGTAGAGGATTATTGAAATGGCAGATAGGGATGACCATATTTGTTTTTTTTATGTATCCTAAACCATACTTTGGCATTCCAGGTGGTCTATAGTAGCCAAAGATTTCTTTGAGCCTTGGGTCATCAGTTTCCAATGCAGGGATGGAGTGTATCATTAGGACATGATCATCATGGGGAAAATTGATATCAACACATTTGGGATGAGGACATGATTCTTTGGACATAGTAGGTGGTGATAGATTGTTGTGAGGATTATGATTCTCATGTCGTGTATCAAATAGGATAGTATTTTCTTGCTTTGAAGTAGAACAATCACCATGTTGGGCTGTTAAGCTCTGAAGAGATATTAGTTGAGAGAAATTGGGGCATTTAACAGAAAAAGGGACGGATCCCAGAGAGGACAGCAGAGACTGTAAAGGGGTATGAAGGCAGTGTGCAGATATGGGAGATGTAGATGGAGGGAAGGAGATGATGGCAGAGGAGGATCCTTCCTGGATATTTGCAGTAGTGATTGCATGTTGCTTAGGGACATGAGGGGTATCAAAGACCCAATGAGATGGAAAGGATAATTGTTCCCATTTGATAGTTTGATGTTAATTCTTTTGATTCAAAGGATCGGTAAGGACCAGAGTAATAGCCTGAGAATCTTGGCTAGGGGAATGTAGAAAAACAAAATACATAGTATTTGTGTGTTGAAAACATCCTCTAGTTTGAATAGAGATGTTGGTTCGTTTACTCTGCATATCAAAACCAAAGGTTTTGATTTGAAGTTTAAGAATATCAGCTAGGTGTTCATCAAACGAATAGACTGAGAAGTTTGGATAGCAATCAAACCAGACAGGGCCATTTGACAGAGGGGCAACCACACCACCTATTAAGGAATCTATGAATTTATTGTGTGTAAGATCATGAACTGTGCAAAGAACAAAAGTGTTCAAGCCTTTATGTGTTAAAGCACTAATACCTACTCGGATACATCCTAAGTGAAGATACTTAGTACCATGATGTTTGGCTTCAGTTTGAATTTCTTTTGGGTCCAAAAGTGCAATAGTTTGAGTAGTTAGAGGTTCCATTATTTACTAATATTTTAAATTTAAATTAATTTTAATGAAAATTGGTTACAATTTTTTCAATTAGTTGTTATGGACTTCATTCATTATTTTAGTTTACCTAACTCTTTTTTACTAATATATTTTAAATTTGATTATTCATTTGAATTAGTTTTGATAGACTTCATAATTATCTTCATTAACATAACTCTTTTCATTAATATATTTTAATTTTCTTAATACTTTTTTGTAATTATTGTTATAAACTTAACTTTAATTTACTAATATATTTTAATTTCCATTCAATTTTTATTTTACCATTTCATCCCATCATTAATTTTTGCTATCCTCACGATGAGGGTGGGATGGAGAGATAATAAGAAAAACAATCTCTCTCCAATAACAATTAATTTTATGATTATGTTTCTTGATATTTATATGATAGTTATTTGGAGAATGACTTAGAAAAAATGAGAAGGGGAACTTAAGTGTTTGTTGGCATTGATCCTTTGTTAGTGATGATGGGAATTTTAGATTTCTAATGGTTTGTTGTCAACACTTTTTGAATTAAATATATAGGTCTTGGAACATATTAAAAGGACATACATTTTCATATTGGTATTAGGCAAATGACTTCGAGCTAATTGGCGATAATGCTGAAGAATGGAATAATTGTATTATTGTATTGAATAGAGTCAATATAAGATTAAGTGATAAAGAAAATAGATTAGTGTAGGATTGGAAAGATTCCAATGGAGTGATAACGGACAAAAAAACTTATGAATCTATCTTTGTTGACTAGGTGAAGTTCCCTCCTAAATGGTGGGCGAAATATCTATGGAAATGGAGAATTCCTTTAAAAATTAAATGCTTTGTTTGGTTGTGAATTGAAAATAATATTCTTACATGGGACAGCCTCCTCAAGAGGGGATTCTACAGGCCAAGAATATGTGTATTATGCTGGATTGAAGAGGAAACAATTTCCCATCTATGTGTTTAGTGTTCCTTCATTAGATTTATTTGGAATGAAGTTAGAAGGATGTTAAATCTTCAGGATGAATGGGGATCATCAAATTTCTAGGATTGTTTGTAGGGTTGGTTTCATAAAAAGGTTAAAGACAAGGAAATTCCTGTGTTCACTGTGTGGGAGATTCATAAACTAAGAAATTAATATAATTTTGAAGAGATTAAACCTATAGTTTTTTTTATGTCTGCTTAAGGATTGTCAGTTGTATCTTTGAACATTTTGAGGGATAAAGACAGAGGAGAGACATAATCCTTATCCCTCCTTATCTAACTGGTGACATTTCCTTTGGATATTTTGATGGTGCAACAAAGGATGGTGTGTGGAGGGCTAGAATGGTTTTGATGATTAAAGGGATCACACTATAAACTTATGGATGGGTGTAGAAAATGGAACTAATACTAAAGTTGAACTCGTTGCTTTATGGGGGCTTCTTTGGTTTATCAGAAAAAAGAGGTATAGTTGATGTTCATATAGCAGCGGATTCCAAAGTTGTGATTGATTGGGTTGCATGAGACTCTATGCTTCAAGTGCTAGATCTTGACCAGTGGGAAAATATAGTATTGGAATTAAATGGAAATATTTTCTCTATCACTTTCTCTCACATTTTTCAAGATTTCAATTATAAGGATGATTGGATTAGGTTGTGGGAGTAATGAACGATCTTCTACACTTTGAAGAGGTCATCGATGGAAAGATGGTGGATGCGGAAACTGTTGATGTCTTTTAGACTATATATGTTTCTTTCCTTCTATTTTTGTCACCTTTGATGGCTATGTAGTTTTGATGTATGGGATCCAAGTTAGTGAATATGTTATGTTTGAAAAACTGATTGAAGCTTTGTCATGGAATTTTGCTGGTGTGGGGAGAAATATCTATAGAATTTCTAACCTTTTCGAGAAATAGTCTATGTGACTTTGATTCCCTTGATGAATAATAGGTTACAGTTATNTATATATATATATAATGATATATGTTTTCTATGGGTATTTGAAGCTCATATACCCTTATTCGACTTGAGGAACAATTCCAAGCATTAATGATTTCCATTGAACGAAACTCATCGATTTAAACAAGATAAAGTGACCTTTGGTTCCATAATCCAAAGGTACATTTCATTTTTCTATGACTCTTCATTCCCTATACCTAAAAATTTACAAAATTTTAGACAATGAACCATAATCTCATAGGATTAGGTTTCCATATCCCCCCTTAATCCAAAGGGGTGTTTGTGAGTCCAAGCATATTTCTAAACTTTTCAAGATTCTCTCTTCCAAGTGCTTTGGTGAAGATGTCTGTAACTTGTTCATTTGTGGAACAATGTCTCAAATAAATTTTTTTGTCCTCTAAATTATATCAAATCAAATGGTACTCCATGTTGATGTGCTTGGCTCGATCATGGAATCTTGCAAATAATATTCCTATCTTTTTTTAATAATCTTTGAAGATTAAAAAAACAAATTTGACATCCTTCATCATTGCCATCATTGCTCAGTTTATAGCACGGTATACACAAATATATAAATATCCATCATCATATAGATTGATTACAAATACAAAGTATATTCCTGGATTGTATCGTTGTTACGTCCCTAAGACATATTGGCCCTAGTGCCTTTGTCAAACCTAATTTGGAAGCCTAATATACAAGAGTGTTCAGTTCTCTATATATGTACACAAAGGAAATGAAGAAAAATTATTCAAAATCTACCTTCAATTCTATTGCAAGGGTCTGTAATGTGATATTCCATATTACCTGAAATTCGACTTTTTTAGTGGTTCCTAGTGCATATTGGTTGTGAATTGTATTCAATGAATTTCCTGAGTATATATGATCCCTCCAATTCCACCATAGTCATCAAACTATGACATGTGCAATAAAAGAAAATCCAAGGAAACAAGCGATCAATGATAAATTCCTTGATCATCCTTTCCTTTCTATTAGCTCCCAAAGTTTTGAAGTATTGATCCATGGACACAATACCTATAGAGATATAAAAAATTTGTAGTGGTCTATCATTGAAAATATAAGAGTTTTACACCAATTATAGTCCCCCAAAAGTAATGAAGTGGACTACATGGAATTCCTTTAAGTCATGACGATGAAACCACATCTGTAAACCTTCTTCCACAGTTTCCCCTTGCAATAGATGGCCTTTTCCAATCCAATGACCTATGTTTCTCCACACTTGTAAAGTAAAGGGGCGTTGATTAAATATATTTTGCACATCTTCATTCTCCTATTGATAGAGAAAGCACATTCCAAGCCCATGATTTGTTTCTTTTGTAGATAATCCCATGTGGGGACTTTAGACACCAGGGAAAGGAACATAACAATAATTGTCTTTTTAGGGATTTTAATTTCTAGATGGATGACCACCAGAAACACTTTACCTATTCATTTGACGCCTTTGAAACATCATATCTGAGTTTGAAAATATATGTACCACCCACTCAAATCTAGTTCCAAATGAGATGGTCCAATTCATCTTTAATATGATATGACCATTACTGAATTTAGAAGTGAAGTCAGTCCACTATGTAGCCAAATTTCTCCTAATCCAAGTTTCTCTAGATTCAACCAACCATGCTACCAAATAATTGTTCTAGTGTCATCCACCACCTAACCTAATTTGAAATAGTTGGACTAATGTAGCTTTTATAACAATTCTTCACCAAGGAAAATATTATTATTACATCCCATTATGTCAACTTCACCAATATTCACCTATAAGTTGTTACCCATAGGCCAAGATAAATGAAATTTGATGACAGGAAAGGCCACGACAAGAGCCTTCCAATGGTTAGACCTATTTTTGAATGATTTTGAAGACACCTTATCCAATCAATGAATGTAGAAGGAGCAATGTACTTCTTAATTATAACCTACTTACACAAACTATCTTTAGAGATCAGGTTCCAAACACTTTTAGCTAGAAGGGATCTACTAAAGAAAGGTATTTGTTTTTATTCCCCCACCCTCCCTCATGTTTGGGTCTAGAAATGCTTCCATCACACCAAATGGAAACTATAATTATCACTTTTCCCCTCCACATAAATTCCAGACATACCTTGTGAATTTTTTCCATATCACACTTGGGGATTTTCACCAAAAAACACCAATAGATCGCCTCTAAGATGTATTTCCTAGAATAAGACATCCACCACTAGACAACCACCTATGACACCAATGGCGAACCTAATGTTCTACTTTGCTATCAATCGATTCCAATCCCACATGACATAATCCATGGTTTTGACGTAATAACCAAGGTATTTTAGACCTCTTTATAACTCCACCATAATGAAATGAAAATTTTGGTAGATGCTTTCTACTACAACATCACTATGACTATTAAAAATGATGACTGACTTGATGAGTTTGTCCTCCGTTCTCATGTCCTTAAGAACAATCTTCATGATCTCATTGAATTTTCGAGTTTCATCAATAGATCTGTGGGAAAATAGGAGAATGTAGTTGACAATAATAGGTGGGTTAAAGCATCCAAACCTCCTACATCATTCCCTTTCAATTGTTTTTCATGATTCACTACTCTAATTGACAAGATAATCCCTTCAACAACAAGAAGGAATATATACATAGATGATGGACAACCTTGTGTGATTCCCCGGGAGGGTTGAAAAAAATAGGAATTTGAACTATTGATCAGTACAAAAAAGGTAATAGACATGACACAACCCATAATATATTTCACCAATTTCACACTAAAACAAATGTGAATTAACAACAATCTCAAATAAAGTGAATTGTAGCAATCATATTCTTGGAAAGATCTAATTTCATCACCATTGCTGGTAACTTCCTCTGTCAAATGAAATGAAGTGCTTCTTGTGTCGTTTCTATAGGCTAATGTATTAAATGGCCTTTAAGGAACCCAAATCATTAGACTAAACTAAACTTAGAGAGGATCCATTTTAGCTAAACCACAATTTACTTAGAGAAGATCCTACACACACAATTACATAGTGATATTTGATGAAAGTCCCCCAAAGTGGAGACTTTATCCATCTTCGAAATAAATGCAATAAAGGTTGTGTTTAGGGACCCTAATACCTTCCCAACAAGTCTCATTTCCTCAACTAATGTTAAGAGGTCATCACCCAATAAGTCTTAGAAACTAATGGTCCATCCATCTAGCCTGAGATTCTTTCCCTTATGGAAGGTTGAGATAACTTTACATAATTCATCTTTGGTTATCTATTTGTAGAAAGTCTGATTGTCCTCCTTCGAGATTAACTAGGAAGTAGCCAAATATTTTGATAATATTAGCTATGTTGACGCTTGAGGGTTATTTATATATCTGTCCAAAATACCTCACCCCTAACTCATCCAAACCTCGAAAACCTCGCATAGGACTACCATTCTCCAATTGTAGTTCCCAAATGGAGTTAGTGTTTTTCAAGTAATTTGCATAGTTATGGAAAAAAATGGTGTTTTCATCACCAAGTCTCAACCCATAAACACTCCATTCCCATTCTATCTCAAACAATAGCTCTTTCTTCTCATCTTCCAAATATTTTAATCTTGTTAATTATACATCATTAAAGACACATGTTCTATTGTTTTGGAATATAGAAATTTCCTTCTCCATTTTGACTAATGAATTGGATTGTTCTTTTTTTATCTGTGCATCCCATGCCACCACCCTCTCCTTAAATTTGTTTAGTGCTGAAGCAAATTCCTTGCTAGCCAAAAGGTTGATTTCCACATCAAAATATTTCCAATTCTTTGAGACCAAATTCCTGAACGAGTCATCACTTAGTCAAATAGGGTTAAATTTTAAAGCGGCCAAGGGATTCTCCTATAGATTTTTTTATTTGTAAAAGACAGAGAGTGATCCGAAATTTTTTCAGGTTCTACTCAATATCTATATGTTCCCAATTCTTGAAGAATGCACTCATAGATCAAGAACCAATCAAGACGTTTAGAAACAATGTCCTTACCTCTCCTATTGTCCTGCCATGCTTGTTTGACTATAACATGCTCTACATCAACCAAACACCGATCTTTGAAATAGTGTAAGAAGTATTCTTCTAGGTGGTTGAATCATGCCCTATCCCCCCATACCTCTTTGTTTTTCACCGTAAAATTTAAGTCTTTTTCTATAAGCATATTGTTCTCTCTCAACAGATTTAACGAAAAACACCTATCCAACAAGGATTGTTTATCCACATGCTGTCCATAAAGATTCACAGTATTGAATTCACACTTTAAACCTTTAATCCATAAGATGGTTCAAAGGCCTGAGCACAAAGAAAAATAATTGTTTAGAGATACAAAATTTCCCATCCATTAATTAATCCCCTTGAAAGACCTCGAGAGTCCATGGCTATAAAGTCCCAATTCTTGAGCATTTTCTTAATTTCAATGGTGAGAGCTTCCCCAAATCCCATAATTTCTTGTAATAAAATGATATCAGGCCACTCCTTTTCAACTAAACTACTCATGGAAATTATTTTGGCCTAGATTACCACCCCACAAATGTTATAAGAGAGGATAAGCATTAGGGTACCTCAGCTTGGGGTTGTATTTCTCTAAGAACCCCTTTCATCTTTGATTGTTTACCATATTGAACCTCAATGGAATCTTGCTCTTGCATAAATCAGATGAAATACTTCAGACCAACCATATCTACAAGTGGGCCTTTTAGTTTTTCCTCCTTTAGTCCACCTGACAGCAAGGAACCAAATATTCCTTTGTTTAATTTGGGTCTCAAAACATAATGGACCCCACCTCTCCTAGAAATAGTAGGGTGTATAATGCTAATTAAAGGGTCCACCAAGCCTCCCTCATGCCTAGTTGAATTGTTCAAAACCGATTAAATGGGTTCAATAAGGGCCTTAGATTCATATGATATATTATGAGTGAAAGGTGGCTTCTTTGGTCTCCCTTCACCTTTTTTCGAGTAGGGTGAGACCTCAATCGGTGTGGTCTAGGACATGGTTTCCTCCACAACCTCCAAGATGGACCAAGAGAGTACAAGAGACTTAGCATATTCATATTCGATGAGTCTGGTGGAAGTTGGAACAATTGTTGAATTGCCAATTTCGTGCACTGTGTTAATGAATTGATATTCCACCATGACCACAAACTGGTCTGAAAACATATTCTATCCATCAACTTCAAATTTTCGATTCCTGTCTACCTTAGAGACTTGGGTGTGACATGTATTTGAATCAAATTAATTTGAGAATATACCAATATCCCTTCTAGTAGGATATTTAAGTTTCATCAGAGTGTTAGGGTATGCTATGGGCTTGCCCCTTGATCTTGATTAGATTCCTCCCTGATGGGTGAGTCTTTCCTCTTCCAGATCTGTTTGAAATAAGGGAATGGACAATATGCAACAAGGTGACCCTAATTGTGACACATCATGCATATAAATGGTGTGTTTTGATAATTAACAGGTTGTAGAAAAATCATCCACCTACCTATATTTTTACATATTCATATAAACCCTTCCTTTTGTTGATGTTGACTAGAACTTTGGATACATATTTGAAATAGGTGCTTTAGTAGTCATTATCAACCTTTATAATATTTCCTAGAATATTTTTGAGCTTTGTTAAATTGGGATGCAACCAAAATTCTAAAGGAATCCCCAAAAACAACCCATATGGGAACCCTTTGTGTCTTTTTCAAGCGAGAGTTAAATAAGGGGGTTCCAAGGTTTCAAAGAGAGTTAAGATGAGGTAATAAACTAGGATCTTGCTAGAACAGGCTTTGTGTCATTGACATAGCGAAAAGAGTAACTCATCCTACCTTTTGAGAAGATGTTGAAAGTATGGCCATAACCTAAGACCATGCTCCACATCCACCACACCAGCATATTTATATGGTTTTCCAAAATCATCCTCCCAAACAATTGACCCACCAGGGTATCCTCCAAATACCCCATAATATGTGAAACCCTTATACCTTCACCTACACAAATCCACATTGGATCAGAATGTTTCTTAATGACCTTATAAGAGCCCTCTTCTTTTTGTTAAAATGACCACTTATTCAGAATTCAACCTTGCTCATGGTTCTGCAACCCACGAGGCAATATAAATCCAAGTGTTGACCAACAAAAATGACACCCTGACCTCAGAAATAGGACTGTCAGATCTCTATAGACCACCAAAATTAGAAGTAAATAACCATTTGATAGTGATGAATCCAAAAAAAGTTATAGGTGTGGATACTTTGATCAAATTATTAGGATCATCAAATCATGTAGCAAATATTCTGGATCTGACTTGATCTTTGGTCAATTTGATATGTATGAACCCATTCTTACCTGCATCCACTTGGCCTTGGTCAAGCTCGTCGGTTTCAGAAACATTAATGATAGACTCCTTTAGATGCTTATGATATGAATTGTCCCTGATGACTTGGTTTTCTAAGGACATAACATCACTCTCCACCTTGTAAGAAAAATAACTGCCTCCCACCACATCATCCTTTAGCCTACATATAGGTATAGTGTACTCGAATACATTTTTTCCCTTCATGGGATCTGTTGTGTAATCAATCATTTCTTCCTCTACATCAAAGACCGCTAGGGTTTCTGTAATGCCCATTAGTCTCCTAAGCTCACAAACAAACTATCATCAATATACATATATATGTGTGTGTGTGTGTGTGGTTTTAAATTTTAATTAGAACCAACATTATATTTTTTTAAGTTGAGTTTTTTTATTTTTATAAAGTGACACATGTTAGCTATAGGTTTAGCATAGATGGAATTACACATCTCCCTCATACTGGGATGTAGAAAATACCTTTCAATGTAATAAAAAATTTAATTTTTATACGTTGTGTAATGGAATAGTTCTGAATTTTTTTGTTATATAATTTTTTGGCTTTGAAGTCTCTTAATAGGTTTTATTAGTAGAATATTTTATTTCTAAAATTATAAGTTAGTTTAAAATGAGAGTGTTATTTTTAATTATAATTAATATTTTCTATATTTTGAAACTTTAATAATATAGAACTTACAATGTAAATATATATTTTTAATATGATTCGTAGATATATATGAATTCAAGCACAATCCAAGCATGCTGAATTCAATATTCTAATATTTAAATGCGATCACATAATGTAAAATCACAATCCAATATGCTTATAATTAAATGCGAACACATAATACAACTTGAGTGGGCCTAATGGTTAAAAACATGTGTTTCCTCCTAGGAGTTCATAGGTTCGAATCTGGGGGGGGGTAGGGTATGTATGGCTCTGTAGAATTTATCAGTTAAATCACTATGCAGAGTGGGGTCCCTTGTCCCACAAATAAGGGGGTATCATACATTAAATTGGTGTTTGGATTGGCTGCGACCTTAAAAATATATTATTATTATTATGACAAACCAAAATCCAATATGTTAATAATGAAATGTAATAACATAATGAAAAATATCAATTCAATGGGATGGCCTCATGGTTAGTAATTTTTGAGGTACAACCCATTACGGGGGTTTTTCAAGAGTTGTCCATCTGGAGCGGCGAGGAGGTGTGCTCCCTTTCCAAGGAAGTGTTTAACTTACATACGATTCCTATCATAGAGATTCAAATGTTGTTCGACCAATTTTTTAATGAACTTGGTCGTAAACATGGACACGATCACCTTTGTAGAATAGGCATGGGTGGACATGACTATTGTAATGAGATTTAGAGTGATGTTTGGAAACCTTGATGTGTTGTTGTGTGACACAATGATCTTCATCCACTCATTCCAAAGTGATCAAGCATTGTTCTAGAGCAACAATCTCTGGAAAAAATTCAGCGACAAGTTGCAAAGATGGGATTTGACACTTGATAGGTAGAACAAACTCCATTCCATGGGCGAGGTGAATAGAGTAAACCCAATGGTAGTTTCGGTGGATGCATGATTCTCCTAGAGGGAGGGAAAAAACATATGGATGTAGGTTGGACTTGTGCTTATCCACTATATGTTGGAGCATCATTTTGAGGACTTTATTGATTGGCTCAACTTGGCCATTTCCCTAAGGGTAATAGGAAGAGAAACAATGGTGATCGAATTTCAAATGGTATGCTAACTCTTTCCAAATGGTATCTTCAAAGTGTGTGTCACGATCAAACACTAGTTGGCGTGGGACAAGAAATCGAGTGATAATATGGTTAAAAAATAAATGTTCCATCATTGTGGCACTGTTGTTGCATGTTGGCATGGTTTTGGCTCATTTGTTGAAATAGTCAACACCCACTATGATGTACTTATAGCCACTAGTTGATGCAAGGTTTCACTCCATGAAGTTGATGACCCACTTGTAAAATAGACCAAAAGTGACAAATAGGTTTAATGGGGCAAGAGGGGTCCTTTCCTTTGAAGTGAAGAGTTATAGTTTCAACAATGCTTGCTGACCTCAATGCAATCAGATAATAAGGTGGGCCAGAAATAACCAACACATATGATCTTTTGGGTAGTGGCCATACTCGAGATATGACATACCATAGGCCTCACCAAGACAATCATTTAAGACCCTTTCAACTCATCATGGGTGAGGCATCATAATAATACCGTTTTAATGCAGCATCAACATAAAACATCACTGATAAGTGTTGGGTCTATACACCAACTATCTAGAGTTGTTTGCAATTTGATTCATATAGTTAAAGAGGTGCCTAAACATTAAGTGAACGATGACATACACAACACATCAATGAATAACACAGAGAATTACCCTGGAAACCCCATACTTGGGGAAAGCCAACAAATCAGTGAGCTCATGACTCATCTATTATCAAGTATAAATTAATTACACTTGGATGGTACCGAAAAAAACCAGTCAGCACACACTATTACATGTGTGATTACCCTCACTCACGATATGCAATAGTACACTATGCTCAACGATTATCACCTCCATAGTGAGGGGGTTTTGTGTTTACTCCAATTCAAGTTTAAAGGGGTGATTTTTAGGGTTAACCTTGACTCGGGAATGAGTCAAGGTGGTTGATTTATAGAACATGGTTTGGGAACATGATTTATAATAGACCAAGGTATTTTTCCATGGTATTGGTGGCTAATCGTATTTGGTGGTCCATAGTATTGTCCCATGGAATTGCATGTAATGAATCCTTTATAAGGCTTGATGAGGATCCATTATAAAGTGGCTTGGATGTGAGTGGTGGCTATCTCACTTGGCTCAACTTGGACGGTTTAGGTCAAGGGATATAATAGATCTATTCTGGTGGTTTTTCCTAGTTTTGGGTTTTCCGCCTAAACATTGTGTGTCTATATTAAATGTGTTTCTATGTGGATTTGTGTTCTCTCATTATTAATTATATGTATGCGTATATAATCCCCAGACACAGGGAACATGTACCATGCACTCCTTTTCTTCTTTTTTTCTTTGCAAATTGTTCAACAGATAACTTGACTCCAATAGGAATAGGTACCTTGACCAATCAATTGTCCTGCATGTTGAAACGTTTCAAGATCGTCTCTACATATTTCCTTTGACTTAACTAGAGACTTATACTTGGTTGTTCTCACATGATTTCCTTTCCAAGAATGAAATTTTCTACTCCAAGATCCTTCATGTTGAACTTAGAGGACAACTACAGTTTCACCTGTTTTATAATATCCATGTTATTTTTTACCAATGACATGTATATTTAGGTATACAAAGTGATCTCCAACCTTTTTGAAATACACATTGTGATCCTCCTGAATTCTCAAAAATCTTAGTTTCTAAATATACTTAACAAAATTTTGATACCATATCTTGGGTGATTTAGTTATACAATAATGAGACTTCTTGAGCTTACATACCAAGTCATTTTCTCCATCCATAGTAAAACCTTTAGGATAATTCATATATATTTAATCTTCAATATCACCAAGAAGAAATGATGTCTTTACATACATTTTTTATATCTCAAGATCAAATGTTGCAACTAAATACATTATAACCCTCATGGAAGTTAGGTTAGGAACAAGATAAAATTTCACCAAAGTTGACCCCCTTGACTTGAAAACATCCTTTTGCTACCATTCGAGCCTTGTACTTCTCAAATTGACTTGCTACATTCAAAATTTTCTTGAATACCCACTTAATTCTAGTAGGTTTCCTTCCATTTGGTAATGTGACCAGATCCCATGTCTCATTTTTCTTCATGGACTCTAAATCTTCCTCCATGGTGTTGATCGGAATATTTCACCTCCTGTGGACAACAAGGTGTTCCGCTGGTCTGAATGGTTCAGATCCAGAACAAATAGATCACAGAGGTTGATAACTCCCCCTAGACACTGTAGATATCTGGAATACAAGGCTTTGATAGTTCACCTGTGTACCTGCAAAAGAGTTCAACACGAAACAGATCAAAGCAACCAGAATATGATCTACTAATCTATGCTAGTGACTAAGGAATCTAGCAATATATATATGAAATCGAACATCAAAAATATATATGGGACATAAAATCAACTTGCATTAGAAATATGAAGAATTTTACAACCAAGCCTTAGTGTTGACATGCATCTCCATGAAACCAGCTCTTCATCCCCAAAAGCTTCGACTCTAGCTCTCTATGCTCTCTCCAAATGATCTTGGGCCAAGAATCAGTCCAACAGCATAACAATACCTTCAATGTTCTCCTCTCAACCATGGCTATGAGCTCATATATATACGGCTTTAATGGATAGAGATGGTTGAGAAATTAGTGGGTGAGGTGGCCTCTAAGATCCTAGGATGACGGATCTCGAGCTCAACCAACCCACAACAACAGAGATAAGGGATATCTCGAGGCTTATCATCTAGAAGCCTCGAGAAGCTTCTCTTTTTACCCTTTTACCCAGGGTACCACGCTTCTCCTTCTTTGACATAGCGGTTCTGGTAATAACTGCCTATGGACCAAGGGTGACAGGCGGTGGCACCGCTTGTGGACAACCGATGAAAAATGATGCGAACAGGGGTACCGCTCCTGGATAAGGGATGATGAGCGGTGCTAGGAATTTGTATGACAGACTGATAAGAAACCATTTAGTCTTCACTCCAGAAGCTGGGATTTCAGGGCAAGTAGGTATGCCAAAGGTCTTATCACATGATGGTGACAGGATTTTGGTATAACACATGTCCCTTTTCCAGAGTTTACCCTATGTCAAGTTGATTTCTTCTTGTACTTTCCTAGAGCTCTAGCATCTTCTTGTCATATTACTACCGCGTTAAGCATTCCCACTTAAAATATCTTTGGAATCTCCTCCAAGATATTTTGTTTTCATCCAAATTCTCTACCTACGTCACTTACTTCCACCACTGGTAATATTTACCCTAGAGGTTATAAATGGTGATCCTAAATTCTTTATTATTTGAATAATCATGCAACTGCACGTACTTCTTCATCTCTAAAATCCAAATCTATGCAACTTCACCAGTTTTCTCTCCATTAAAGGTGGGATGTTTCCACTTCCTAAGCTCACCCTGTAAGGAATTACCATCTCTCTTTCTCTTCTGATGTCAAAGAATAACGCTCATGCCAGATCTCGGGTACTTTACTCCCATGATTACTTCCAATTGTTTGGTATTGAGAATGCAATATTCTTTTACTTGCATCCTTATCTTTGGAATGTTGGTACCTATCCATAATTTATTTGTTCATGGATTCTTCTCCTTCCCCTTTTACCACAAAGGATACTTGTTGCACTTGATCTTGCAACCTCATCAAGTTCTGCATCATTTGCTGGTTAATTTGAGTATGTTGTTCCATACACTGCAAAATCTTTCCATTTTCAACCTAAATGCTCGTTAATGTTTTGAGCACTTATATAGGTTCCATCAAAGAATGATGTCCATTTGATTGTTTCCTTTCATCTCCCATTCTCACTTTTTCAACAAAGTGAGAAATTTCTGGACTATTAGGCATCTGGACAGTAGGGCATAATTCATGTAGAAGTCTGCCTAAGTATGGAGAAGAGCACAAAGGAGAAGAGGAAGGAGTTGCGAAAGAGGAAGGAGCATCAAGGAAAAGGGAAGGATGCTGCGACAGAAGAAGGAAAGTGAAGAAGAAGACAAAGAGAAGGCACAAAATGAGGAAGCTGCACCAGATGAGTAAGCCACGATAGAAGGACAAAATGAGATACACGATGACATGGCATGAATATCAGCAGAAGAAGGCGTGCAAATAAGTGTAATGGCCAGAAAATGACAGTAATGAATAACAGTGAGAAAGCGATAGTCCTTAGCGATTGTGGGTACGAGATCAGCTGGAGCCAATGAAAACCACACGTGTGAAGGCATCTTTGTAAGTCAGGCTGATAGTGCCTTTTGTTATGTATTACTAGAATAGGAAAGACAACCCATTGTCTGAAGATAGTAAGTCGACTAGGATAGAGACTGAAGAGGACTCTGTAATGAGTTCGTTAGAGTATGTATCGAGTCAGTACTGAGTCTGTAACAAGCATGTATGGGATCTGTATCGAGTCTGTAATGGGGCTATAAAAGAAGGAACCCAAATTTTGGTTAATGACTCTAGATCACTGAGTGTGTCAGAGTAGTGGTTCTGCAGCTGAGTGCATAGACAAGTAGAGAAGGTCGATTCGATCTATGCTATGTGCAGATTGCTATTAGAAGTAGAGTAGAAAGAGAAATATAGAAGATAAGAGAGCATGAGAGGGAGGAAGAGTCTGTAAATATAGAAGAGAAGATCTTAAATAGAGTCGACAACTTTGTGCACAGACAAAAGGTGCATCTATTTCCTCATGCCAGATGAAGAGCACCTTATGGTTTTTTTTCAGATGGGTTTCCACGTTACATGTTGTGTATATGTGTGAATGTTGAGTAGCTTAGTTATATGTGTAAATGCTGTGTTGAATGGATGGTTGATTATTGTGTTGTAACTGGATAAATGTATGACTACCGCATTATATTACTAAATATGCTTATGCTGTCTATTCACTGTTTGTTCACTTAATTCACATAAAGAAGGGTCAGATCATAGCTTGGTATTGAAATATTGTGCATACAAGTAACCCACCTTCTCGGTCTTCATTGGAAACCTTAGCACAGAGCCAAGGTATTAAAGCAACCTCCCACACAAATTGCGAAAACGTTGTTCTAGATGTTACCCATAAAACTGAGATATCTTGGTGAGACGACATCTGTGTCGTAGGTGTTGTTGGCTGAGCTCCACTCCATCGGGTTGATATCTTGGGCTCTGTTGTGATATGAAGAAGGGACTAAACCTAGGTCTAGGGATAGAGAGAGGGAAGAAAGCCAACATGGACCTTCTTCCATCCTTATAGTTCTGCTTTCTTACTACTATGGAAATCGACAACTATAAAGGCCTGGAAAACTGTATTGTAACTAACATTTTGAGGTCAAATTGGTTGTTAGTTCACATCTAAATTCATATGCACAGTATTATTCATATCATCTACATATAAATTTTTTATACAATACACTTGTACAATTAATTAAGCTCAAGAATATACATTATTTACAAAATAACAATTACCAGAATCTAAGGGTTGCAACCTTAGCTTTGATACCACACTATAATGAACCCTGTATGCTACACAACCACACAAATGAACATCGATGGATAAAACACACAAAGCGCTACACAGGCTCTGTGAATATACTAAAATTAATTGAAAATAATTAAAACAAAATAATACGAGAAATAATTGACTCAAAAACTCTAGAAGCGTAGTTAAATAAATCTTAACAATCTCAATTAAAGATTAAAATAGAGCAAACCACCAAGAAACACATAATGCTAAAGAAAAGTCCCGATGGATTAAAATCCGTCTTCCTGACTTTTTACAACACCTCCAACACTTCCGACAATGGGAGTCAGAATTCAGATTGCCAATGAAAACAAAATATAAAACATTGTCAATCCCAACTTTCACAAGCATTGCCAACACTTCCAACATCGTGAGTAAGAAATTATCAACACTAAATAGAGAAAAAACAAGACCCCTCTCGACTTCTGATCCTCGATGTCGACACGTCATAATTTAGGAATCAGAACCAACAAACAAGAGTTTACAACAATCACTCCATACTTTTCGATCCTGATGTCAACACGTCGATAGTTGGAATTCAACATGGGAAAACACAACAATTCAAAAACAACACTTCCAATTTACGATTCCCGACTTTGACACATTGGAAATTGGAAGACGAGCATTGGAACATGTCCACCAACTTTGCAAATGATCCCGATTCCACCGAATGGGTAAATCCATCACATTGGTCCCTAAGGAAAATTAGGAAAGCCTTTTTGCAAAGCCTTAGATGCTTTGATAAGTTGAAAAACAAGACTTAGGCACGTAACCCAACTAAACAACTGATCGACACACAAACAAAACATGAGAATTGGGGAAAACAACTAAGTAAGGCCATACCACAAGTTGGAAATGACTATGCATAGGGTTCCAATTGACCTCTCAAAGCCTCAAACAAACTTAAGAATTCTTAAGTAATTCGAGTCAAACATTAAAGAAAACTTGCACTTCAAAGCTAGAGTTATCTAATGGAAATATTATACCAACTTAAAACTTCAACTTCCATTCCATTAAACTACTAATAGAAGTAAAACCACATAACAATCATGAAGACTTATAAACTCTTACAGTTACAACAATTATAGTAAGAGGAAACATTGAGTAGGTTAATAAAATTAACACCCTTCTATGCTTACAAGTATTGATCACAGGTTCACTAAGGAATTACCAACTCCTTTATCCCACAATACCAAGCATGAATGCATTCATATCCAAAAATACAAATGTAGAATGTCTTCATTAACTCTTTAATCATGAAAGACCGTGAAACTAGAAAGAGTTATACACTTAACTCAATCCTTCCTATGGGAAAATATTAACATCCTTTGGGGACCTATTGGCTTAGTTACCAATGCCCAATTAAGGACTAATCCATTTAACTTCATTTTCTTTTTTATCAAGCACCATGAATGAGTCATATTAATCATTTTATTATCAAGACATGAAGCTTACACAACAACTTATCATATAACTATATGGGCATTCACACAATAACAACATACACATATCTTTATTACAACAAGATACATTTACCATTTCAGACATGATATAATGTTTCATGCACTTATATGAGGTCAAGCTGTCTTGCAACTTGCTTTGTGGAAACCACGCTCCACCAAATTGTAGGTAGTTTTGCTCATGATTCTCTTATTAGAAATCCACCACCGAGATGAGACTCATGCAGTCACCATAGACTTCTCACCAACCCCAAGTTTCCCAAGATTCCTCACTTGACAATCAGGATTTACAGGCTTACTACGAAATCCATGTCAAAATGTGTAATTCATTACATTAGATTCATTCTATTTGCACAATAGTGATAGTTGTCACTATCCTCTGTCCCTAGAATTCCACTAAGTTAATTTCATATACCATTTGTCATTTCACTGGTGCAACCAAAGGAAAAAATAAGGATAAGAATTATCAACCAAAAAGGCTTGCAGTTTAGGCTTGAGTTTTGAGGTTTCCCACTAGCCCAACTACCACTGTGTTATAGTCAAATTGGACGCTTCTCTCTAGTTTTGGACCCATTCCTTAGTCCACCAATGATTCCGATTGAAGACAAGCAACGTTCTTGCTTCACACTCTGGCTACATTACATTGCACTCTAACTTAAACACATCGTGCGTTCTACAACTACGTTCAACAAAACTATGCTTTTGCATTGTGGATCAGCACATTATGTGTAGTAAACTAAGTTTCCTTTATGTGGATTCTCTGTCATAGAAGACTCTATTCATAGTCTTCTCCAGGTATTAACTTCTTTGTTTTTCTTGCTTAATTATGTCCATACATGAAACATTCTACTCTTCCTCATGCACTTCCCCTTTTGGACAATTCTCTTCTCTTTCACGTATTGAATTGTACACAGCCCCCCTCATTCCGTTGAGTGCATCCCTTTAAACCACTCAAGCCTCTTTTCCCTCAAGCCCGATTTCCGAAACTATTGCATGGATCTATCTTTTCAATGCAACACTTGTCAAAACTGCAACTAACTTCCACTTAATCCATCATTAACTCATAAAACAAGTTTACAGGATTAATCAAGGAGATTAAGGGTTAAACAAAAGGTTATAAGGTCTGCAGGGTTACACAGGGTCATAAACTTAGACCCCTTGTCTATATACAACCCCCACCCCCCCATTTCACTGTCCTAGGTGAATACATGAGTCCCCGATCATCCAACGTTTTTGACTTAGCCATGACCAATTTTTTAGATTTTATATTAATATTCAAAATAAATATAATGAGTTCTGTCATTTAGGCACTCATAGACTATTAAATCATAATTACATCTTTAAGTTGGGGTGTAGTCTAGGGTGTTACATACTCCGATGGTTCCTCCGAGGTTGATGGTGCATTTTCTAGTGCTGAGATGGTTTTGAACTTATGAAACAATCACTCTTTCAACATGTGGATGGGATGTGGTAGGGGCAACAATATGAGAAGTGAACTCCTTGCATTATATGGATTATTATTTTTCACACAACATAGACATATTTTGTGCAGGCAGATTGTGGGTAACTCAAAGGTGATCATTGATTGGGCTCAACACAAAGGCAGTTTACATGTGATAATTTTGGAATTGTGGAAATGCAGGATCATGGGTAACCTAGACACTTTATAGTCGATTCAATTCCATCATGGGTTCAGGGAGTATAACACCAAAGCTTATATCCTCTCTATAAAAGCTCTTTACTCGACTGATGGTACTAATTTTTTAGAGGAATGGAGGGATGCAAAGGTGGTTAAACAAGGACATATGGTGCTTTATTAACCATCATATTTATTATGTTTTAAACTCTCCTTGTTTTTGTTTTGTTTTGTTATGTTATTTGGATTTGGAATTTAAGTTTTGTGGTGGTCTTTCAACATAACCATTAGGACGGTTCATGAATGTCATAACTTAAAGAGCATCTAACTTTGAACCTCCTTGAAATTTGAGCATGTAGTTGCCATTGAGTTTATAGCTTATAGAGCCCACATTTTTCCAACAATTGATTGTTTTTTTTAGTTCATTGGGTTATCTTGTAATTTGTGAACAAAAAGTCTCGTTTAAATAACAACTCCTAGACTATATCAATTGTATACTTTGATTCAAGTATGAATATCAAGTATAAGAATTTTTCCTTAAAAAAGAGAAAGATAAACAATGACCATCAAACATACATGATTTTTAGATAACAACTTCTATAATTGAATATCAACGAGTATAGATCCCTTTAAAACTTGGATTTATCAAGCTCCTAGAGGGATCCAATTTCTCGAGGTTGACATTTTTTTACGGAGTAAGCTATGCACCCGACCATTTGCACCAGGACCCACTGATGCCGTCTAATGCATAGCTTACCCGATTTGATTTATGAAAACTTCCAGCTGTGCATGAGATTATATGGACAGCTCTATTCACCTGGAGAATTGCTAATGTAGGCTCATAAACAATTAAGAATAGAAAATATGCAGATTTTAACCAGATTATATGGCCAGGAATAATTGCATGGAGAATTGAACAATGGAGTCAGCTATGACATACTCAACCCCTTATCATGAGGTTTGAACATGAGATCTCATGAAGACCAAACCCCACAAATGCTAGTAAAAAAAAAGGCCTTTTTCACAAAGAAAAAGAAAGGGTCAATGAACATCAAACATTGACTAGTGACCATTAAATGTCCATGACTTTTGCGGGGAACAGAGTTCCTTGAAAATTGTTCCATAATATTTGTTTAAATTCCTTGCAAGGATTAGAAGCCGAAATAAAAAAACCAGACATTGGATTTCATGGTTGGCAGTTGTTGCTGAAGTATATTCACACTTCGGAATTAACGGTTGACAGTGGTTTTTGTAAAATGGCTTATCGGATTACCAGGGTGATGCACAGTCACAATTACAGACATTAGACGATGCTATTGCTGAATACTCGTTTCTCTAGCTTCAGTAAAGTACTTGCGATTCCCTGTATCCAACTGGATCGTACTGCATGGAGTTTGAATCAGAAGCAGGCGATACGCTTGCAGAGCCAGAAAGCCTCAAAAGTGTCCCACACTGCTTTTATGAGTCCCGAGAAGCGAAAGCCAGAGGTTGCTCCAGTATTAGACATATACTCATGGAATGTCAAAGTTTTCAGTTTATTTCAGAGCGGGCAAGTAAAGGATGCCCGCGAGTTGTTTGACAGAATGCCTCAACGAAATTTGGTATCATGGAATTCGGTTATCACAGGATATGCCCGGAATGGAAGAATAAAGGATGCACGACAAGTGTTTGACAGCATACCCCAACGAAATGTGGTTTCTTGGAACGCGATGATTGCAGGCTATGCTCAAAATGGCAAGTTGCAGGAAGCCGGCTATCTGTTTGACAGAATGCCTGAAAGAGATAATGTTTCATGGAACACTATGATCACTGCATATGCTAAGAGTAAAAGAATGGAAGATGCGCGTATCTTGTTTGATGAAATGCCTTCCCGAAATATGGTGTCATGGAATGCCATGATTGCAGGGTATGCTAAGAATAGAAGGCTGGATAATGCAAGGCAATTGTTTGATAAAATGCCAAAGCGTGATGTTGTTTCATGGAATGCAATGGTGACAGGGTATGTTCAAAACGGGAGATTAGACGATGCTCGCCTGTTGTTTAAGGAAATTCCAGAGAAAAACTTAATCTCGTGGAATACTATGATTTCAGGCTACACCCATAATGGTAGATTGGATGATGCCAGTGACTTGTTTGTCAAAATGCCTGTACGAGATGTTGTCTCCTGGACTTTGATGATTGCGGGATATACCCAGAATAGGAAACTGGACGATGCACGTGCATTGTTTGACAAAATGCCCAGAAAAAATGTGGTATCATGGAATGCTATGATTATGGGATATACCCAGGATGGGAAAATAGATGAAGCGCGGTGTTTGTTTGATGAAATGCCAGAACGAGATGTAATATCATGGAATGCAATGATTACAGGTTATAGCCAGAGTGGGAGAATAGATGAAGCATTTCAGTTGTTTGACAGAATACCCCACCGAGATGGAGTATCATGGAATGCAATGATTGCAGGGTTTGCGCAAAATGAGAGGATGGAAGATGCTCGTAGGCTTTTTGATGAAATGCCGGAAAGAAATTTAGTCTCGTGGAATGCAATGATTGCAGGTTGTGAACATAATGGCCATTCTGAAGAAGCCCTTAATCTGTTTTCCCAAATGTTGTGGGCAGGAGTGAAGCCAGATCACTCCAGCTTTACCAGTGTTCTCAGTGCATGTGCTGGCCTAGCATCATTGGGAGAGGGTAAGCAGATTCAACAATATATTTTGAAAATTGGCATTGTAGTTGATATCCCTCTGGCGAATTCCCTTATAACCATGTATTCGAAATGTGGGATCATAGATGATGCGAGACTGGCCTTCAATGAGATGCCTGAGCATGATGTTATTTCATGGAATGCAGTTATTGCAGGGAATGCGCAACATGGGCATGCTGAAGAGGGCCTCCAATGCTTTAAGCAAATGCTGCAATCTGGCATCAAGCCAAACGATGTCACCTTTGTAGGTGTCTTGTCTGCCTGCAGCCATGTAGGTTTTGTGGAGGAAGGGTGGCGCTGCTTTGATTCAATGACTCGAGATTATGGCATCGCACCAAGATCAGAACACTATGCTTCCATGGTTGATTTACTTGCTCGTTCTGGGTTCTTGTCTAAGGCAGAGGATTTTATCAATAGAATGCCATCGAAACCTGATGCTGCGGTGTGGGGAGCACTGCTTGGAGCTTGCAGAGTTCATGGCAATGTTGATATTGCTCAGCGAGCAGCAGACTGCTTATTTGAATTGGAACCACAAAATTCTGGACCATATGTACTACTTTCAAACATTTATGCTGCAGCTGGTAGGTGGGATGATGTACTGAAAGTGAGAAAAATGATGAAAGAAAGGGGTGTGAAAAAACAGCCAGGCTGCAGTTGGATTGAGCTTAAAAATAAGGTTTATACATTTGTTGTAGGAGAGACAAATTGCACCCACAAATGGAGAATATCTATGCAACATTAGAGAGATTGCTTGCCCAGATTAAGGCTGCAAGGTATGTGGCTAACACAAATTTTGTGCTGCATGATATGGAGGAGGAGCAGAAGGAACATGCTCTCTTCTATCATATTGAGAAGCTGGTCATTACCTTTGGAGTTCTAAATACATCTCCTAGGACACCAATCCGGATTATTAAGAACCTTCGTGTGTGTGGAGACTGTCATAGTGCCATTCGATTTATCTCCAAGATTGTTCGTCGAAATATTACCGTGAGGGATACAAACCGCTTTCATCATTTCACTGATGGATTCTGTTCTTGTGGGGATTATTGGTAATGGTAGGTAAAACAAATGCCATGTGGCTTGTTTGTTCACCACAACAACTGAAATTTGAAATTTGGGAAGTGTAAAGTTATACAATACAATTAAGATTCATCAACAAGCATAGTTATTTAGTTTGGTATGAGTTCTTGATCATATCAAAATAATTATTCCATCATGACTTTACAGAAATGGAGTTGGCAACTGTGTACAAATAGATACCAAAATGAGTTTTTATTGTGAAATTCATTCAAAACCAAGCTCACACCAATCCTTATCTCCTCTTCTATTCTTTTCTTATCTTGATTCTTCTTCTCTCACTTACCTCCTATTTTGTAAACCTTGCACAGGAAGAACGAAGAACACATGCCAGATTTGCAAAGACCCCAGTGCATGAAGAACATGTGTCACATATACAAAGGAATTCTTCTCCTATTGATATTTGTGTTTCATATTGTTGTTGTGCTCAACAGGTTTCTGCTCTTGTAGTGGTCATAATACAATCATGAGATCTGTTACCCACAATTAGTGTTTTCAGTTATGCTCAGTGTATGAAGGTTCTTTTCAACTTGTATCAGGGCGGTGCCATGTGCAAGCTTTGCAACAAGCAATTGTAAAAGGTACTAAATTTTTGGTTTATTTTTTTCGCTATTTTTCCATATAATTGTTTGAATCGTGGCAGAAAAATATTGGTTCAGATATTGGGTTTTTTTCCTTTTCTCTTTGAGCTCTTATAGAATGCATTACTTGGGCTTTGTGTTGAATACAAGATCTTCAGATTGACCTCAAACTTTTTCGGAAAGAAGATTTGAACATTCTGATCGCCTTTCCTTTTTGTCCTAAGGCATGATTCTCTTTATTCTCGTCCATTTTATACAACCTTGGAATCCAGATAGAGCTCCAATTACCCTTGCATTTGACCAGAAGATAAATCTCACCATATGGATCACTTTTTCCTTCTATGGCAAGATCTGATTCTGTTTTTGTACAATGGCTTTGGGTGACTTCAGAATCTGCGCCAAAACAAAAATGTTACGGGATCCACTTCAATTCTGCAAGCAACTATATTTTGTAATTTTAAGCACTCTTTTTCTTCTATATTAAGATCTTATCCTTTTTAGTCCCTGCTGTAGGCAGAGACTAAAAATATTTAATTTACTCTCTAGCAAATTATTTCTGAAACATGACTATAGTTTGCCTAATGTTGAATGATTTTTTTAATTTATTTGTATTTATTTAAAAATATATATTTATAAGTGTGCTAACTCTTATTGATGAAAACTGGTTAAGAAGACTATTTTTATCATTGACACCAATTAAGAAAAATAAAAATAGAGCACGACTTTAAACTTGAAAATGTAAAATTAAATTATTTTCCTTTTAATGGACAATGTGACAGGTGTACAGGGTTGACAGGTCTGCAAGCTCAACATTCAACTGATGCTACCAGTCTCTTCTGGATTGAAATCCATTTTCATTTTGCCAGTGTAGAGGCATTATTTCATTATTATCCTTACTTTGGATAGAAAGTACTCTCTTGATCTCTGGTTCTTCAATCTACAAACATAGTTGTGTCTTTGTTTCAAAAGCCTCGGACCTGGGCTTTTGTAAAAATTTTCAATGCTTTGGCCAGCTGATGTAGCTTTGATGAGCATCCATTGGCTCCATATTTGGCCATTAACTCTGAACATTGCATGGGTGATAGTTGATGACGAGCAACTAGTATACACAATCTTAAAACTGAGAGCACTCCAGGCTAAGGGCTTTGGCCATACGTTGCACTGTGAAACATGGCAGCTCATGCGTAGGAGTTACTGTGACCCTCCTCATGAAGCCAAAAGACAAAACGCTTCTTCGAGAGCTAAATCTCTATCATTTCATATGATCTGCTCCTGCAAAATACAATGGTATTTTTGTACTCCTCTCTGTTTGTATCATATTAGTCAGTGCCATTTTGTTTTTTGAGATTACTGTTGGTGAAATTATATGTCAATTAATTCCCAATATTAAATTGTCGTCCGGAGAGTCGTAGATTAAAGGTGCAAAATGTGTGCAGGATCGGGGTCTAATCTAGCCTAATCTAATATTCGAAAAGAAAAACACGCACGATTGAAATTAAATTTAATTCTAAGAAAACATGAAATTGCATGAAAGGATTCTAATCTAGTGCTTAGAAATGAAACACACAACTACAATTGAATCTAGTTTACGAAAGCAGGAAATTGCATGAAAATAAATCTAATCTAGGAAAGCGTAGAGTTGCGTAAAATAAAATGAATCTATGACAAATCCATCAAAACCAAATCACCCTCTACTAAGTAATAAAGTGCATTGAGTGCAAGTGGCAAACCAAACTTAACAAGAAAGAATGTTTAAACCAAAACGAATTTACAAATGAAATCTAAATCTACTCTACACAATTGTTGGTACAAAACAAGTGCAAAACGGTGCAAAATTAGTACAAAACGAAGTAGAAACAATAATTGGTACCAAACACAGAGATCGAGTACGAAACTAGTACTGAACACCGGATTTAAATCTAAAATCTGCACTTCTAAATCAAATTTTAACTCAAAGAAACAAATTCTAACTCAAATAAAGAGACAATTAACTCTACAGTTTGCAAAATCAAATGATCATCAAAGCAATTATGAATTTCCAAAACAAAAGATAGTTCATGTAAACTCAAGTTCTTTTGTTCAAATTCTTCAATGAGTTTGCCAAATCTGAAAAGGGAATTACTCAATTAATAGTGTTGTTAACTTCTGCGTTGCATTCATCAACCATACATTTTGTATTACTTAATTTCATCAGTATATTTACATTCAGATCAAATTTACTCTAATTCCCTATTTACGATTTATTAACTTCAAATTGAACTTGGTGTTATCCCTTCGTCATACATCTATTAATGATTTTCAAACTGAATCGCAATAGTTCAGATTTCATGCAGGTAATTTAATAACCAATTCTTTCCAAAGAGATTCATAAACGCATGAGCTTAGTTTAATCCACGATTTTCTTGCAAGTCAATAATGAAACAATTTTCATAAGCTTCAATGTTCTATCTCTGTAATCAGTTCAACATTAAATTCTCACAAAATCGAAATGCTATAACAAATTCAATGATCTCTGTGAAATAAAACTACCAATAGACAATTAACAAGCTACTACGAAATACACACTAAATTCTAAACTACTGAACGAAGATTAATGGAGGCTATGCTACCTCTTGTGGTGGGCCCTTACCACTGAGATAGCTTAGCCTAAAGACACCTAAGTACATGTGCAAGATTCAAGCCATCAAATGATATTCAGAATGATTCCATTAAGCATTTGATTCATATCTAATTACTCAGCCATAAGAACACAAGAAGTTTACCAGTACTAGAACACAACTCTCTTATTATTATCAATCTAAGCGTAACATATATCAAATGTAATCGGTCCCCATAACAAATACAAGATTTAGCTTTTATAGCCATTGTTTCGGGTCTCTGATTCGTTCCTACCCTTGAGGTAACTAACAGATAAAAATAACAAAGGATCCCACGCATAACACGTTCCTGTAATACCCAGTTTTGACCCCATGGTATTTAATTGTGCATGATGTATGTATTGTATGGAAATCATGGCGAGGAGCTCAAGGTCAAGGCCCTGCCATTGATTGATGTTTTGTGGATAGGTGATCAAGGCTGATACCCATGGTTTTGGTGCTGAGATAGACACTATATATTTTGATATATCATGGAGATGTACAAATTGATATAATACCACATCTAGCTATGGGAATGCAAACGTTAAAGAGATGGGGGCATGATTCCACAAGGGATAGGGTGGGGAGTTAGTCAAACCCCCTGAGCCAATAGGGTGTGACTAGATGTCAACAGGGAAACCCATGAAACCCTCAACTACCTTTTTGTCCTATGTCCTCAATCATTAAATTCTTCCAGAAGGTGGATGAGACAGTTATTGCCTTGGGCAGAGCAAGGCCTGGCAGTCTAATGGCTTGACTGAGCAAGCCTGCAAGTCTGCAGTCTGCAGAACTCGTATTCTTGCTTCTGCAGCAAGTAAACCCACGTGAATGCGTGCATAGTAGATCATTTGGATTTCACCTAAGCGTGGTTGTTCATTCCGATTATGTTATGTTCATTCACGATGGATGTAGGAGTCATTCACTCACGATTATGCATTATTCTGCTATCCCGAGTTACGGATGAGTGGTCCCGTAATGATTTTCTCTGTGTTACAGAGTGAACCCTGTGTGCTGTGTTTGCCTTGTGAATTGCTGTGATGTGCATCCTTGTTTTGGTTTAAAGACCAAGGAGTGGAAGAGGCCCAAAATTGGCTGATAAACCTAGTGAAGAGAGGAACCTCACAGATAGATCAAGAGGGCTCGTAAATCCTTTCTGCACACCTGGAGGAGCACTAGAAAGGAAGGTATGGCCTGAAGGAACTGTGTAGCAGTGAAGGGAATACTTCCTTATGTTGGGTGGTGCAGGTATTGAGGAGGCAAAGCCAGATCTCATGTAGGTGTCCATGGCTTTGTGGTTGAGCTCACTAGCTTGGCAATTCTACCTTTCCATGGTCAAGCCAGATCTCATGTAGGTGTCCATGGCTCTGTGGTTGAGCTCACTAGCTTAGTTATTCTACCTTTCCATTGCCTTAGGAGCCTGATAAGCCCAACTGTTAGTTGGTTTGGTTGTGTTTTGTTGTGTTTTGGCTTGCCTTGGATAGTCTGAGAAACCCAACTGTAGGTTGGTTTGACTGTGTTTTGATGTGTGTTGGATGGGTGTAAGCCTGTTGTTCCCTAGTTTCTTGTGGAAATCATGCCTAGCTCGGGGGTGGTGTTAGATTTTTATCATTTAAATAATATGATCTTAGGATCTTATCTGAGAGAATAACATGCACAACAATAATCACAAGAAACAAGAGACACAAAGAATTTTCCTCGGAGAAACCATAAAGGAGAAAACCTTGTAACTTCCTCATAGATAGAATGAACACCAATGGCAGCAGTAAAACCCAAAGATAGAAAGATGATCTCCAATAGCGGTTCTCTCTCTCATTTGTGTGAGCACTTCCTCTCTCACTGATGTGCCCTAGTTGAGTGAGTGTGTGTAACAAATAGAGAGGCTCACTCTTTATTTATACTAATTTTCGACTTGACAATTACTTACCAGGGCCGACATCTCTAGGAGAGTCTAATAACCCTAGTGCCCCTCAACTGTGGGGACTTTGCCCCCCTGATCAATAAGGAGGGTTAAGCTCAACTCAATTGTGGGGACTATTGCCCCGACTTACAACGGAGGGTTAACCTCATTGACTTTGCATGACTTTATTTATATTAATGACTCTCTCGATATGAACATCGGGGTACAATGAAATACAAATGATTCTCCCGATAGGAACATCGGGGTACAATATAAGATATACAAGTGAATACATTCCGAAGTTACAAATATGTCAACACTTCCTCTCAACTAGAAAGGTATTCTCTTGACATAATTCATTAGCACAAGTCTTCTTCTCTGGATCATCATCAAAGCTGTATCATCACTGGATCAACATCAAAGCTAGATCATCACTGGATCATCATCATCACTGCTCCACTATCTTGATCAAATGGTTCCATCTCTCAATTCTACTTGTCACAGGAATTTCTATAGAGCCAACCCTTTTTCATGCTGGTTGTAGGCCTAGCCTCCAGGTAGGTCTTCTTCAGCACTTATATCCGAACATGGGAGGCCCAACTTGCCACCATGTCGGAAAGGCCCGCCCAACACTTACATCTGACCATGGTAGGAACACATCCAGTATCCATGTCAGAATGGCACACCCAACATTCACATCTAACCATGGGAGGCCCAGCCTGCTACCATGTCAGAAAGGCCCAACACTCACATCTGACCATGGGAAGCCCAACCTGCCACCATGTCAAAAAGGCTCTCCCAACATTTATATATGACCATGGGAGGCCCAGCCTCCCACCATGTCAGAAATGCCCAGCACTCACATCTGACCATGGGAGGCCCAACTTGCCACCATGTCAGAAAGGATCTGCACTTACATCTGACCATGGGAGGAACCAATCCTACCACCATGTCAGAAGGGCTCAACACTTATATTTGACCATGGGAGGCCCATCCTACCACCATGTCAGAAAGGATCTGCACTTACATTTGACCATGGGATGCCCAGCTTGCCACCATGTCAGAAAGGATCTGCACTTACATCTGACCATGGGAGGAACCAATCCTACCACCATGTCAGAAGGGCTCACAGACTCATCACTTCCCCTTGGAAGGAACCTCGATCTGGAGAACACCAAGCTTCTCCCTGAAGTACTCGAACTTCACTCTGGCCATTTCTAGCATAGAATCACATTAAGGTTGATTACGTCCAAGGATAACCTGTGAGCTTCGCCAGGACTGATTACATCCGAGGACAACCTACAAAACTGTTTACATCTGAGAAACCTATGAGCTTTGCTAGGATTTATGCTCAAACAACTTGCCTCACTGGCTATACTAGAACTTATCACTCCCTCTTTCGAGACATCTCGATCTGGATCATATGCTAGAGCTTCATAGGTCCTCTCTGCATCATACAAAAAATGTAAGTCAGATCAATCAAATCAAATAGTAGTTTTTAAAAGAAACATACTACCTCCCAAATAGTTGAGCAAGTGGCAACATATAATTCCTCGGTTGTATTCAGCACCATGCAAGACTGCTTCCTGCTAAACCAAGAGATCACACTTGATCTCATACTGAAGCGACACCTCAAAGTGCTTTTCCTATCAATGACATTTCCCAATCTGAATCCACATAACCCTCCAAGTTAATCTTCTGATTCGTATCATAATTGAGCCCATAATCAACTGTACCCTTTAGGTACCTCACTGCATTCTTTGCAACCATTAGGCGAACACGTCTCGAATCCATCAGGAACTGGCTTAATGTGTTCACAGCAAAGCAAATATTTGGTCTCATATTCGTCAGGTACATCAAGGAACAAATCATCTGACGATACATCGTGGCATCGACCGTCTCTGGTGAAACATCACTCAATAGCTTCAGGTTCGATGCCATAGGTGTGGCCATGGCCTTGCAGTCCATCATCCTGAACCTCTTCAGGATCTCTACTGCATACTTCCCTTGTCCCAGGGATATTCCATCTGTATTCTGCCACACCTCCATGCCTAGAAAGTAGTGCATCATACCCAAGTCCTTCATCTCGAACTTGGTAGCAAGTATCCTTCTTGCAACTTTAATGAGTTCCTCTTTTCTGTCAGGAGCAAGTCATTGACATATAACAGGAGCATCACTAGTCTTCCACCTTCAACCTTGAAGTAAAGGTTGGAATCCGCTTTACTTTCAGTAAAGCCTAGAGCCATCAATAGGTTGTCCATCCTGTCGTACCATGTCGAACCTCAGGATCTTCTACAGTCACTCCCTCTGAAGTGGTGCATCATTCTCCCTCTGCCTTTCATACTCTATGTATTCTATACCGAAGTGACAAGTAGCTTCCTTTGCTACTAATATTCTATGTATCCATTTAGGGTCACTAGATACCAAGATCCTTTATCTTGAAACTTTTCAAAATTTCTTCTTGCACCCATCTGTGAGCTTGTCATCCTCTATAGCTTTCATCTTTAACCTTGTAGCAAAGGTTAAGATCTTCATCACTCTAGGTGATATTCAAGCTCCTCATGTATGTGTTATCCCATGGGTGTCTTTTGAGCTCGTACAAGGCCTTCTTTAATTTGCACACATGATTCTGCCTGTCATGTCTCTTAATTGCAAATGTCTCTTCGTAGTTTATGCCTTCTTTTCATGAAAAGCCTTGTGCTACGAATCTTTCCTTGTATCCCACGATGTTGCCATCTACTGCATGATGGATCTTGTAGATACATATGGAAGACATTATAGACTTGCCTTTAGGTCTCGATACTGCATCCTAGACATCATTCTTCTTGAACTGGTATTCTCATTCCCTTTCTTCTTGGCTACTTCTTCATAGCTAGAAGGCTTTGCATCAATGATGTTGCTCAATAGTGTCTTATAACTAGAGTGTCTTTGAGGCCTCTTTCTTTCTTTGAAAGTATCGTCATATTATTCTTCATCTTGGATTCTTTCTTGAAATGTCGTCACTTGTTCTTCGGAACAAGTCTCATCCTTCTTTTCTTGTAGGCGATTGTACGTGATCTTTCCTACAAGTCAAATGCACCAGTTGTATGATTAGAAACATTTCATAATGCATATTCATAATGGTAAATCTTATGCATAAAGATATAATCATGCAACTATTTTAGCCAATACAACATTCATCCATATCTCACGGAAACTTTCTAGATGCCTTCCATCTCTACCAAGACATCATTAAGATTTTGCACTAATCCAATATGTCAACAAAGAGGTTTCATTCTAGATAAGTACTAATGGAGAGTTGTATGGCACCATGAGCTACTTATCCATCACATGCATATTAGTAGTATATTGTCATTAATGCAAACATTCTATCATGCATAACACATAAACTAAACATAAAAAAATGCATAACAAAACTATACCATGAAATGACAATTGAATACTTATCTTTATTTGTTTCATGGGTAGACTCCTTCTTTCAGCTTCATCATCTTCTTCATTCATGACAACACCATTTCTTACCCAAATGCTAAGATGGGTAAAAGGTTCTTCAAGAGTTGAGTCCTTCGTATTCCTCATTGCTTGAAGGATCTTCTTTGAATCGTGAGAGCTTGATCTTTAGTAGCTCCCATCTTCTTTTCTCTTATTATGGGTTGAGCTTCATCTTGTGTGTGCTCTTCCCAGAGTCTTCTAAAAGTAATCACTACTTCCTTATGGAACACATTCGTCAAATGAATGAATCCCATGATCATGAGAGGCCATTTAAGGTGGTTATAATAGTATCTTATTCTTCTTCAACTGCTTCGTCATAGCATCGAACACTTCTTTTTGGTGTCTTCAGGGACGACACATGAGGGATGGGATGATATTTAATAGAATCTACAATGATTCTCTTGGCTCTAGCCTTAGCCTCATCTCCATCTGTCTCATAGACCATTCTTATTGAAATACTGATACAAGTCAATTTCTTGAAGGATCACGGAGTTCCTGCACTTCATCCGATTTATATTCTTTTCTTCAAATAGCTTGGTCAAGGAATCAAACATATCCTTAGGTGTCTTAAGGGAAGACACTTGTGGTATAAGGTGATGGAATCAACAATAATCCTCTTGGCCTTGACCAAGTTCTTCTTGTGTAAGGCTTTAGCCTTATCTTCCTATGGAACTGGAACCTCTCCACTTATGTAGGTGTCCAATTCATTTTCTTCAAGAACTAGTGAAATCCTATAATTCCATGCTCGGAATTTTTCAGCTTCACCAAGCTTGTCATCAAACTGGTGTGATTAGTCATCTTGAAATGAGAACCTCAACTGTAAATAGCAAAAGATTAGATCTTACCGATTTGAGGTGTCCGTCCTGGTTTCGAAGCTCGCTGATCTAGGGTTTGTCAGAGAAACCCTAAGTTTCAAAACTTGGAATTTTTCAAATTTGATTGGATAGAAATATGGGCCTCTTCAAGGAGAGCAGTCCAATGTACTCCTTTTCTGAAAACAGTGGAGGGAAGCTCCCGGAACATGAAGCCCTAGTTTTCTAATTTCCTCTACACAAATGCCTCATATTGTTTCTGCAGTATCTACAAAAGTAATGCTCCTATGTGTTTGAAATTTTGCACTGAGGTATCCTCATCTGTCTTCTTTCCAACACCTTAGGTTTGAGCAGAATTGGTTTCAGCAATTGGGACTTATGAAATTTTTCCGAAGGTGACTTCTTTCAGGACTGTTCAACATAGCGAACTTGTACGGACTTCCACGTGTCACTGTTTCACCTTCGGGGTTTGAAACTTTTACCATAGAAAGTACAGTTTGTTCCCTATATGAAACATCTTGCAAACTTTCATTTGGACCTTCGTAGCCCAAGATATAGCAATTCTCCCTAGGTGTTCTGATTAGGGATGAATCCTGGAAGGGGCTGGAACCTTGAGTTGGAGGAATCATATCTCCTAGAATGTTGCGAATATGAGGCTAAAATGTTTGCACAAGGTACATCAGGATTTTATCTTCGGTCTGTGAAAATTTCATCTGCTGAGACTTCTTCGATCCCGAGATATAGCGAATGTACCAAAACTACCTGTTTTAGTATTTTAGGGTTTTTCAAGACCAAGCTCAAACTAGGGTTTGACTTTCCCAGAGTTTTACCCAACCAAAAATCCCGACCTTGGTCTCTAAACTTCGATTTTTATGAGGAGAGAAATCCTATGCTGGGCTCACTCAAAAATTCATCTTCTGTAAAAATCCCTAATTTCCCACAACAAAAACTGAAAAATGCCCGGAATCAAATTCTGCTTCGATAGAAAGATGCGCCCTTCAATGGAGAGTTAGTCGAGGCTCCTTTTTTCTGATGGATTGTGGAGAGAGACCCAAAAAGTAAGAAACCCTAGCTTTTGGAGCTGCACAGTGTCTTCTTCTCAGGTTAGCTTTGATCCCATGTTAGAATTTTATCATTTAAACAATATGATCTTAGGATATTATATGAGAGAATAACATGCACAACAATAATCATAAGAGACAAGAGACGCAAAGAGTTTTCCTCGGGGAAACCATAAAGGAGAAAACCCTGCAACCTCCTCAGAGATAGAACAAACACCAATGGAAGCATTAAAACCCAAATATAAAAAGATGATCTCCAACAGTTGTTCTCTCTCTCATTTGTGTGAGCACTTCCTCTCTCACTCATGCGCCTTAGTTGAGTGAGTGTGTGTAACAAATAGAGATGCTCACTCTCTATTTATACTAATTTTTGACTTGACAATTACTTACTAGGTATGACATCTTTAGGAGAGTCTAATAACCCTAATGCCCCTCAACTATGGGGAGATTGCCCCCTTGATCAATAAGGAGGGTTAACCTCAACTCAATTGTGGGGACTATTTCCCCGACTTACAACGGAGGGTTAACCTCATTGACTTTGCATGAATTTATTGTATTAATGACTCTCTCGATAGGAACATCAGGGTACAATGAAATACAAATGATTCTCTTGATAGGAACATTGGGGTACAATATAAGATATACAAGTGAATACATTCCAAAGTTACAAATACATCAACAGGTGGCAGTGTGTTGAGAGATTTATGAACACATTGGCCTATGGTTAGGTGGAACGTTGTAGTCACCTAGCTAGTTGCGGGACAACTCCATCATCCAAGATAAGTATTCTCTGTTATTCTTATTTATGCATTCAAGTTTCTTATGAATGAATATGATGAATTGATAAGGAAGAATGCTTGCTATGAATGAAGTAGGATTCACTATTGCATAAGTATCTTTGTTACGCTTGTTTATGCCAAGTATTTGTCTATGAGTCACTATGTTCATGTTGAATGCTTGATGATGATTAAGTGGAGGTTCACTTGTGTATATTTCCCTGCATGTTACTTTTGTAATTGCCTTGTATGTTCGATGCAATTTGCTTAAGTCCTTGGAGGCTAGAAAAGCCTGGTTAAAGAGTCAGTTTGTAGATGATCTAAGTGTCTCTGCACCTTGGGATCCGCAGTGGAAGGCAGAATGTGGGAGGCGGGAGAAATAAGTTTAATCAAAGCAGAATGTGGGATTTTCGACTTCTAGGATCCACCTGCATAAGGCAGAAGGAGGAATAAGGAATTTGGGAGAAAAGATAAGGCGTGGGTTTTCCGCACCCCGGAATCCTCCTGGAGAAGGCGAGAGGTGGAAAATCGAGAAAAGGTTAAGGTAAAGGGTTATTCTTCCGATTCTCGAGTTCTTCAGCGGAAAGCAGAAATGTGGAATGCAGAAGGTGGTAAGTTGTAAGGTCAATGGACGATTCCAGGGGTTTTTCGATTCCCGAGTTCTACAACGGAAGGTGGAAAGGTGGAGGGAGGAAGATGAAAAATGGATTGAATGAATTTGTTGGAAGTTGGTTTTTCGATTCCCGAGTTCCGTAGCGGAAGGAGGAAGGGAAGGATGTGGAAGATGAAACGTTTCAGTCGAAAGATAATTTTCCAATTATCGAGTTCCACGGCGAAAGACGAAATTTCGGCTAAAGGATTTCCTCGAATGTTAAAGTTTCGATTCTCGAGTTCCAAGCAGAAGGAGAAAAGCGGTAGTGCGGAAGGTAGAATGATGGTTGACCATTTTTGTCGAATTTTAAAAATATTATTCTCCAGTTTCGAGCGAAAGGTGGAAAGCAAGAGTGAAGAAGGCGAAATGATGGTTGAACATATCCGTCGAATGTTAAAGTTTCGATTCCTGAGTTTTGAGGTCGGAAAGGCGGAAAACATATGCGCGGAAGGTGGAAGACGGAAGAGTGGTCGAATATCTACGTCGCCTCTGGTGTTCCGATTTCTGAGCTGCGTAGCAGAAGGCGGAAAGTGGAAGTGCAAAGGGTGGAGTGCGAAAAGAATAGGTTCATTGCAAAAGAAGGTTTTCTATGCAGAGTATGGATCTGTTAAGGGAGGAGCGACTGTTACAGTGATGTACAGGGGTTCTTAAGCCTGAGAATGAATGTTGAAGAGTGTGTTAACATCGATGCCCTGTATTTGAGGGGAGAACAAGTGTTCTTGGGGAATTTTTTTAATAATACACATTATGGGGTATGGGGACGTCACAGTTTGGTATTAGAGCTAATGGTTGCACATTGGGCTTGGAGGGGCCAGGTGACATTAAGTAAATGGTTTTAATTCTGAAATTACTATGCAGCTAAGAAATGATGTTGTTAACACATTTTGCAGAGTCATAGTGCAGATTGAAGAAGTGGGTTATTGGCTCAGCCATGATAACCTATGACATGTATAATGATGCAAATAATCCCTATGAGCATGGGGAAGATTCCCTGGGGGAAAATGTTAGAGTTTGAAATGCTGATACATAATCTTTTGCAGAAGGTTTCAAGAAACTCCGCTAGGCATTACTGCCACCATGAGAAGCTTAAGGGTGGAGATGAAAAGTTACAGGGCAGATAATGAAAGATTGGTTTAAGGATCAGGAAGAGAAGAATCACCTAAATGTAGCCATGCTGCAGAGTTTGAAATACATCTGGAGGCGGATGAACTTAGAGCATCGAATAGTAAATCCAGAAGGAAGTAGGAGAGGTGCTAGAAGAAGAAAGAGGTATTCTAGTGGATCATCTGACTTAGGAGGGCCCATTGGGGTTCAAGTTCTTCTTCTCACAAGAATATGAGAAATACGCGTTGCAGGAACAACTCACGTGATGAATTCGGGAAGGAAAGGCCTCCTACGTTTAATGGTGAGATAAAGAATGATCAAGAATATGAAGCTTGGCTTCTTGGGATGAGAAAATACTTCCAAGTCCAAGATTACTCTAGAAATATGAAGGCTAGGGTATCTATCTTCAATTTGACTGGAAGAGCATCCATATGGTGGGAGCACTTCAGGAAAGTGAAGAAGATTAGTGAAAGGAATATTGTATGGAAACAGTTCCATAATTTTTTCAGGAAGAAGTACCTCTCTGATAGGTACTATGATCGTAGGATTAAATAATTCCATGATCTGAGATTGGGGCAATGTTGATGTATTTGTAATTTCAGAATGTATTCACTTGTATATTTCATATGTTGTATTTCATTGGCCCCCCATTTTCCTATCGGGAGAATCATTAATGTAATCAAGTCATGTAAAGTCATAGAGATTAACCCTCCTTTGTAAGTCAAGGGTAAATTCCTCACATTTGTGGGGCACTAGGGTTATTAGACTTTCCTAGAGAAGTTGACCCTAGTAAGTAATTGTCAAGTCAGAAACTAGTATAAATAGAGAGTGAGCCTCTCTATTTGATACACACACTCACTCAACTATAGTGCATAGGTGAGAGAAGAGGAGCTCACACAAGTGAGAGAGAGAGCAACTGTTGGAGATCATCCTTTTGGCTTTGGGTTTTACTGCTTCCATTGATGCTCATTCTATCTCTGAGGAAGTTGCAGGGTTTTTCCTTTATGGTTTCCCTGAAGATAAATATTTGTGTCTATTGTCTCTTGTGATTGATTGTTGTGCATGTTATTCTCTCAGATAAGATCCTAAGATCATATTGTCTAATTGATAAAAATCTATCATGGTATCATAGCTAACTTGAGAAGAAGACATTGTGCAGCTGCAGAAGCTAGGGATTCTTACTTTTTGGGTCTCTCTCCTCAATGCATCCACAAAAGGAGGCTAGGATGACTCTCCATTGAAGGGCGCATCTTTCTGTCGAAGAAGAATATGATTCTGAGCATTTTTGAGTTTTTGACCTACCACTACATTGGGAAATTAGGGATTCTCATAGAAGAGGAATTTTTTGAGTAAGCCCAGCATAGGATTGATATCCTCATCAAAATCAAAGTTTAGAGACTAAGATCAATTTTTTTGGTTGGGAAAAACTCCAAGAAAGTCAACCCTAACCTACCCCTGAACCAGAAAACCAACATTGCAGAAGATCAAAGTTTAGATCCAGTTTCAACTTCTCAAATTGGTAATATATAAATCTTTTGTATTTCCATTTGAGGTTTTCAGTTAAGATGTCTCATCACACCAATCTTGATGAAAATCTTGAGGGAGCTGATAAATTCCGAGCATGGAAGTATAGGATCTCACTAGTTCTTAAAGAAAATGAATTGGACTCCTACATCAGTGGAGAGGTTCTAGTTCCAGAGGGAGATGAGGCTAAGGCCTTACACAAAAAGAACTTGATCAAGACCAAGAGGAATATTGCTGATTCAATCAAGGATCACCTCATACCACAGGTGTCCTCCTTAAAGACACCTAAAGAGATGTTTGATGCCTTGACCAAGCTGTTTGAAGGGAAGAACATAAACCGGAAGATGACCTTGAGAAATCAACTAAATCCTTGTGAAGATCCAGAATGCAGAGACCATACAGTCATATTTTACAAGGGTCTCCCAGATCAAAAAACAACTTGAAGTAGTAGATGAACAAGCAGAGAATGCAGAAATTGTGATGACTACCTTGAATGGTCTCCATAGGTCATGGGACTCCTTCATTCAATGGATTAGTGCTAGAATAAATCTAATCATATTTAGTAGGCTATGGGGGGAATACTCACAAGAAGAAGCTCAAATAGTAGCTCGAGAAGAAAATATGGGAAATGAAGATCAATATCTCACAGTACATACTAAGAAAAACAGAAGAGACCAACATCATCACAGAGGTTAGAATTCACATCAAAATAACCCTAGAAGAGATCTATCTAGTATTCGATGCTATACATGCGATGAGAAAGGACACATCTCCAGATTCTGTCCCAGAAACAAAGCTGGCTCTGAAAAGAAGAAGAACTACCAAAGAAGACATCATGCTCACACTGCATAGGATGATGAACCTCCATGAAAGAGAGTAAAAGAAGAAGACTCTTCTAGTGATGAAGAATATGTTTTGATTTCTGCTCTCACGGGAACTGTCACACATGGAAGCAATGATTGGCTCATAGATAGTGGGGCTTCCAAGCATATGGAGGGATTCAAAGAATCCTTTGTAAAAATATCAGAACATGGGTCACCCCATAAGGTGAAACTTGGGGATGACTACCAATATCCCATAAAAGGTGGTGGTGAATCCTCCGATAAGCTAGACTCAGAAAAGTCTATGAAGATGCATGATGTCTTGTTTGTACCAGGACTAAAGAAGAACCTCCTCTCCATCTCTGCATTAGATACAAAAGGCATGAGGGTTGCATTTGTAGATGGCCAAGTCCTTATGTGTCCAAAGGGAAAAACTATGGATGATGCAATCGTGATTGGAGAGAAAGAGGGAGGATTATACAAGCTAAAGGGACGACCAGAACAAGCCTTGGTCCATGACTCAGTAGAGCCAAATGAAATTTGGCACAGAAGGATTGCACATGTGCACTATAGAGCACTACCACTTGCAAGCAAAGCTGTTGAATGTCTTCTAGAAATATAGGCAAAACATAAAGGTGTTTGCAAAGGATGTGCGAAAGGAAATAACACAAAGAAGACATTTCCAAGCAGGGAGAGCAAGGCAAAAGGAATATTGGAAATCATCCACTCCGATGTATGTGGTCCGATGTCATCTAGTTTATTATGTGGGTAGGTATACTATGTTTATTTTATTGATGAATTTTGTAGGAAGAGATGGATATACTTTTTGAAAAACAAAGATGAAGTATTCAACAAGTTCAAAGAATTAAAATCCTTGATTGAGAACCACATAGAAAAGAAAATCAAGAATTTTCGACCAAAAAATGGTAGAGAATTCACATTAAATGAATTCAAAGAATTATGCAGAGATTCAGGGATTAAGAGGGATTTGACCATTCCATATAATCCACAACAGAATGAGTTTGTAGAAAGGAAGAATAGAACGATTATGGAAGTTACAAGGGAAATGATTCATGATCAAGATATTCCCATGCATCTATGGGCAGAAGATGCTAGGACAACTGTGTATGTACAAAACTGTACTCCACATAGAGTACTTGAGAACAAGACACATGAAGAAGTATTCTCCGGAAAGAAACCAGAAGTTAGTCATCTCAGAATATTTGGCTGTCCAGTGTACATACACATTTCGAAAGAAAAGAGGACAAATTAGATCCTTTAGGAAAGAAGGGTATATTTGTGGGATATAGTGAAAGCTCGAAGGCTTACAGAATATACTTCCCAGGATTCAAGAATATCGCTATCAGCAGAGATGTAACGCTTGACGAAGATTTAGCTTACAACAAATCTAGAAAAATACATATTGAAGACCCTGAAGAAACATAAGCACCCAGGATTCAAGATACAACTATGAACGATGCAACTCAAGAAGAATACAGAGAAACAGAAGAACCCCAGGAACTTGTAGATCCACCCCAAGAGAAGAATACTCACAAGAGGAAACCTACATGGGTACAAGAGGCTATCCAAGGTGCAAAAAGATATGGGGCTCCAGAAGAAATCACAGAGAGAGGAAAAGAACCAGGTCCTACTCTGGTTATGTATCCCTATTATGTGACATCATTGATAAAGAACCTTCCAACTATGAAGAAGCGGCAGAAAAGAAAGAATGGAAGGATTCTATGATCGAGGAGTACCAGTCGATCATGAAGAATGATGTCTGAGATGTTGTCCCAAGACCAAAGGGAAAGTCTGTTGTGACTTCCAAATGGATCTACAAGATCAAGCATACTGCAAATGGAAACATAGAGAAATATAAAGCAATATTTGTGGCTTGTGGCTTCTCCCAGAAAGAAGGGATAGATTATGAAGAAACGTTTTCACCTGTATCCAGATACAATTCCATCATATCAGTACTTTCTCTGGCTACAGTAATGAAATGGAAGATACACCGGATGGATGTCAAGACTGATTTCTTGAATGTTGTAGTGGAAGAGGAAGTGTATGTGGAGCAGCCACTCAGTTTTGAGACACATGACAAGGAAAATCACGTGTGTAAATTGAAGAAACCCATGTACGGTTTGAAACAGGCACCCAGGACATGGTACGACAGAATTAACAGCTTCCTGACTAGTTTGATATTTACCAAGAGTAAAGTGGATTCCAACATTTACTACAAGGTTGAAGAAGAGAACCCAGTGATACTCCTACTACATGTAGATGATCTGTTTGTAACATGTGAGGAGGGGTTGATTGCTGACACGAAGAGGAAGCTTGCTGCTGAGTTTGAAATGAAATACTTGGGTATGATGCACTACTTTCTAGGCATGGAGGTGTGGCAGAGTGCAGATGGAATCTCCCTGGGATAAGGGAAGTATGTAGTAGAGATCCTGAAGAGATTCGGGATGATGGTCTGCAAGGCCATGATCACACCTATGGCATCGAACCTGAATCTATTGAGTGATGCTTCATCAGAGTCAGTTGATACTACGACGTATCGTCAAATGATTGGGTCCTTGATGTACCTGCCGAATACAAGACTAGATATTTTCTTTGCTGTGAACACATTGAGCCAGTTCCTGACAGATCCAAGACATGTTCACCTGATTGTTGCAAAGCATATTCTGAGGTACCTGAAGGGTACAGTTGACTATGGGATCAAGTATGAGGCAAATCAGAAGATCAACCTGGAAGGTTATGTGGATTCGGATTGAGATGGAAGTGCCATTGATATGAAGATCACTTATGGGTGCTGCTTCAGTATGGGATCAGGTGTGATCTCTTGGTTTACCAGGAAGCAGTCCTGTGTGGCACTGAGTACAACCGAAGTAGAGTATGTCGCAGCTTGTTTGGCTAGTTGTGAGGCAGTGTGGCTAAGGAAGCTACTGTCTGATATGTTTGATCTCCAGTTTGATGCTACTTGTATATATTGTGGCAACCAGAGTTGTGTGAATTTGTCGGAGAACCGAGTGTTCCATGACAAGTCAAAGCATATCGAGATCAAATATCACTATGGTGCAGAGAGGAGTAGTGAAGCTCCAGTATGTTGCGATGGACGGATATATAGTTGATGTGTTGACCAAGCCATTAGCTAGAGTGAAGTTTGAGTACTTCAGGGAGAAGCTTGGTCTTCTCCAGATTGAGGTTCCTTCCAAGGGGAAGTGATGGGTCAGTGTGCCTTTTTGACATGGTGGTAGGATTGGTTCCTCCCATGGTTAGATGTAAGTGTTGTGCCCTTCTGACATGGTAGTAGGATTGGTTCCTCCCATGGTCAGATATAAGTGCAGAGAACTACATCAAGTATGAAAAAGGACTGGCTCTGTAGTGGAAGTCCTTGTAGAGGGCAAGGCCTACATCCATTATGAAAAAGGACTGGCTCCGTAGAGGTACATCTAGCATGAAAAAGGGCTGGCTCTATAGTGGCTTACATCTAGAATGAAAAAGGACTAGATCTATAGAGGTACATCCAGCATGAAAAATAGTTGGATTTGTAGAGGCATATATCCATTATGAAAAATGACTGGCTCTGTAGAGGTACATCCAGCATGAAAAAGGGATGGATTTGTAGTGGCTTACATCCAGTATGAAAAATGACAGGCTCTGTAGAGGTACATCCAGCATGAAAAAGGGATGGCTCTGTAGAGGCCTATATCCAGTATGAAAAAGGACCATCTCTGTAGAGGTACATCCAACATGAAAAAGGGTTGGCTCTATAGAGGCATACATCAAGTATGAAAAATGACTGGCTCTGTAGAGGTACATCCAGTATGAAAAAGGACTGGCTCTGTGAAGTTACATCCAACATGAAAAAAGGCTGGCTTTGTCGATGAAGACCTATGTGCAGGCTAGTCCTACAACCAACATGAAAAATGGATGGCTCTGTAGAACTTCCTGTGATGAGAAGAATTGAGAGATAGCACTATTTGATTGAGATAGAGGAAGTAGTGATGATGATGATGATCCAATGATGATCCAGCTTTGACGATGATTCGGTGATGATGATCCAGCTTTGATGATGATCTAAATTTGATGATGATCCAACTTTGATCCAGTGACGAAGACTTGTGTTGATGAATTGTGTCAAGAGAATACCTTCCTAGTTAAGAGGGAGTGTTGATGTATTTGTAACTTCAGAATGTATTCACTTGTATATTTCATATATTGTATTCCATTGGTCCCCGATGTTCCTATCAAGAGAATCATTAATGTAATCAAGTCATGTAAATTCATATAGATTAACCCTCCTTTGTAAGTCGGGGGTAAAGTCACCACAGTTGTGGGGAACTAGGGTTATTATACTCTCCTAGAGAAGACGGTCCTAGTAAGTAATTGTCAAGTCGAAAACTAGTATAAATAGAGAGTGAGCCTCTCTATTTGATACACACACTCACCCAACTATAGTGCATAGGTGAGAGAAGAGGAGCTCACACAAGTGAGAGAGAACATCTGTTGGAGATCATCTTTCTGTCTTTGGGTTTTATTGCTGCCATTGGTGCTCATTCTATCTCTGAGGAAGTTGCAGGTTTTTTCTTTTATGGTTTCCCTAAGGATAAATCTTTGTGTCTATTGTATCTTGTGATTGATCGATGTGCATGTTATTCTCTCAGATAAGATCCTAATATCATATTGTCTAATTGATAAAGATCTAACAGGAAACAGACCATGGAAGAGTATGCCAATAAGTTCTTGGAACTATTGAGGCATGTCAGGTATATCAGGGATGATAAAGTAAAAATACAATGTTTTCTGAGTGGGTTGCCTCAATCTTACAAAGACATAATTGAATTTGATGAACCCATAACTTTATAAGAAAATATAAGAAATGATAAGTATTGTCATGATCAGAATAAAGGAAAACCTGATTACCATAAGAAATAGAAGGATAAGAAGAATGAAAAGTTTGATCAGAGGAAGAAAGGTTTTAAACTTTCTAACTTCAGGAATTAGCAGGAGCAACCATCACAAGCTGTAAACCAGCCAGCTAAAGTGATGGGGGGAAATCCAAGAAATACAAAATAAATTAGAGAATCTCTCCAATGTTGGAGATGTGGAGGACCCCATTTGTGTAGGAATTGTCCACTTGAGAATGGGAATGTAAGGCCAACTTACAACATTCAAGAAGTAGAAACTATGGATCAAGTAGCAAGGAAAATCCCTAGGATCTATGCAGCACTGGAGGACCTCCATGAAGATCATTAGTCAAATATGGTCGAAGTTGCAGGTAAGATTTATAAGCAATCTGTTTCTGTTTTGATTGACCCTAGATCTAATCATAGTTATATTAGTCCTAGAGTAGTTGAGATTTGTGTTTTTAAGAAGTTAATGCATAACAAGTCATTGTTATTCCAACTAGCCACTAGAACCAAGAGAAAGGTTAGTGAAATGGTAAAGCAATGTCCATTGGTCATGAATGGGCTAGTCACTTGTGCAGATCTGAATGTTATACCACTTGGTTCCTATGATGTTCTCATTGGAATATGATTGGTTGGAAGCACACAGATTCAATCTTGACTATTATAATAATAATTTTGAATGCATAGATGAAGAAGGAAACCTAAGGGTTGTAAGAGGCATTCCATAGGTGATCCCTATTAGGCAGATTTCAGCCATGCAACTCAAGAAGTTCTGTAGGAAAGGTTGCAGAGTGTATGTAGATCATGTATTGGAGGCAACATAGAATGAAACTCCTAGGTTGGAGGAATTTCATGTGTTGTAGGAATTCAAGGATGTTTTTTCTAATGGGATTCCATGGCTTCCTTCAAAGAGGGACATTGATTTCACAATTGAACTTGTTCTAGGAGTAGCACCAGTGTCTAATACACCCTACAGGATGACTACACCAGATATGCTTGAGTTGATGATGCAGCTGCAAGAGTTGTTGGAAAAGAAGTATATCAGACCAAGTGTGTCCCTTTGGGGAGAACCTGTGCTACTTGTGAAGAAGAAAGATGGTACACTCAGGTTGTGTATTGATTACAGACAATTGAACAAGGTCACTGTGAATAATAAATACCATTTTCCTAGGATTGATAACCTCTTTGATCAAATGAGAGGAGAAACAATATTTTCGAAGATTGACTTAAGTTTTGGTTACCATCAGGTAAGAATCAAGGATGAAGATATTCATAAGACAACCTTCAAAACAAGGTATGGACATTATGAGTTTGCAGTGGTACCATTTGGTCTCACAAATGCACCAGCTACATTTATGTGCCTTATGAACAATTTTTTCAGCAGGTATCTAGAAAAGTTTGTTCTTGTCTTCCTTGATAACAGTCTCATTTATTATAAGAATGAGGAAGAGCATGAAGAACATATGAGATTGACATTGCAATTGATCAGGGAGCGTAAGCTGTATGCAAAGATAAGAAAATGTGACTTTTACAAAGATAAGATTCATTATTTGGGTCACATCATCTCAAATGAGGGAATATATGTAGACCTCGAAGAGATTGAGGCCATTATGAATTGGCCTACCCCAAGACATGTGATAGATGTAAGATATTTTATGGGACTTGCGGGATACTACTGGAGATTCATTGAAGGATTGTACAAGGCTGCACATCCAATCACTTCCTTGCAAAGGAAGGGAATACAATTTGAATGGACACCAAGGTGTGAGGAAAGCTTCGAGCAGTTGAAGGATCTTCTCACAAGTGCACCAGTTTTGAAAATTGTAGACCCAGAGAAATATTTTGTGGTGTGTACTAATGCATTTAGTCAAAGACATGGAGGAGTTCTTATGCAATACAACCACATGGTATGTTATGAGTCAATAAATTTTAAGGATCACGAGAAGAATTATGCCACCCATGATTTAGAACTTATAACCATAGTACATGCTCTCAAGATGTGGAAGCATTACTTAATGGGCAGAAAGTTTGAGTTAAGGACAGACCACCGTGGTTTGAAATATTTGTTTGATAAGCCAGATCTAAGTGCTAGGAAAGCTAGATGGGTGGAGTTTTTATGTGAGTCTGATTTTGAAATCAAACACATAAAGAGAAAATAAAACAAAGTGTTTGATTCCCTCAACATGAAGGTGCATGAAATGCACTTGGCATCCCTTAGTATCCGCCAATCAGATTTGAGAGGACAAATTGTTAATCATACTGTTGAAGATGAAATATATGTGCAGATCAAAGACAATTTGCAGCAGCAAAATCTTGAGAAGAGGTATGAGGGATATAAATTAGAATAAGATGGACTTCTTACTTATAAAAACATAATTTATATTCCAAATGTAGCAGATTTGAGGAGAATTGTTATGGATGAGATCCATCAAGCTCCATATTCTGGTCACTCAGGATATCAGAAGACAATTGCTACATCCAGAATGCAGTATTTTTGTCCAGGAATGAAGAAGTACATTGCTGAGTATATTTGAAAGTGTATTAAATGTCAGTAGGTGAAGGTTGAGCATCAACACCCAACAGGTTTGTTGCAGCATTTTCCAGTTCCAGAATGGACATGGGAAGTTGTTTCCATGGATTTCATTACAGGATTGCCAATGAATTGGAGACAACATGACTCCATCATGGTTGTGGTGGAAAAGTTAGCAAAGGAAACACATTTTATACCAATCAAGTCCACTTATAAGACTAATGCTATTGCAAAAATCTTCATGAAGGAGATTTTCAAATTGCATGGATTTCCTAAGGCAATAGTCTCTAACAGGGATCCTAAGTTCACTTGCAATTTTTGGAAGGGTTTGTTTGCATATTTGGGTACCAAGTTGAACTTCAACACTTCCTACCATCCTCAAACTAATGGACAGAAAGAGAGAGTGAATCAAGTGCTTGAGAACATGCTTCACATGTATGTGATGGACAAAAGATCCAAATGGGAGGATTATTTACACTTGGTAGAATTTGCTTATAATAATGGATAGAAAGCATCCTTGGGGGTGAGTCCATATGAATCCTTGTCTGGAAGAAGGTGTGGGACACCTGTGAAGGATAATTCGATGAACATGATTGTGCTTGGTCCAAAATTTCTTAAGGAGATGGAGTAGGAGGTTGCAAGAATCAAGTAGAATCTGAAAGTCGCCCAGGACAAATAGAAAAGCTATCCATAGAAGCATAGGGTGGGTAGAGAGTTAAGTGTTGGGGATCATGTTTACCTCAGAGTGAGTAAAATGAAGAGTTCCTTGAAGCTTGGAAGTTGTGCCAAGCTGTCTCCTAGATACCATGGGCCATTTGAAGTGCTTGAAAGAATAGGGCCAATTGCATATAGACTTGCATTTCCTGCTAGCACTAGGGCTCATAATGTTTTTCATGTTTCTTTTCTTAAGAAATATGTACATGATCTTAACCATGTGATTGATTGGGATGTGATTTAGGTGGAACTCGAGGGAGAGTTCCAAACTGAGCCATTGCGTATCCTTGCCAAGAAGGTCATAGTGCTCCGGAATCGATCCGTTGGACAGGTAAAGGTGCAATGAGAGAACTACAGTCCTGAAGAGGCTACATGGGAGCTGGAGGATGCCATGCGATTGGCATATCCATTTTTGTTCAATTTTGCAGAGAACTGATGGTGGTGCCAGTGTAGCATTTTTGTTTAAGTTTGTAAAGCACTGAGGACTATGTTGTTGTAAGGGGGAGGGGATTGTAATACCCTAGTTTTGACCCCATGGTATTTAATTTTACATGATGTATGCATTGTATGGAAATCATGGAAAGGAGCTCAAGGCCAAGGCCCTACCATTGATTGATGTTTTGTGGATAGGTTATCAAGGATGATACCTATGTTTTGGTGCAAAGTCAGCCACTGTATGTTTTGATATATCATGTAGATGTACAAATTAATATAATACCACAACTATCTATGGGACTGCAAATGTTAAATAGATGGGGGCATGATTTCACAAGGGATTGGGTGGGGAGTTAGTTAAACCTCCTGAGCCAATAGGGTGTGACCAGATGTCAATGGGGAAACCCATGAAACCATTAGCTACCTTTTTTTCCTCTGTCCTCGATCATTAAATTCTTCCAAAAGGTGGATGAGGCAGTTAATGCTTTGGGAAGAGAAAGGCATGGAAGTTTGATGGCTTGAATGAGTAGGCCTACAAGTCTGCAGTCTACAGAACTTGTATTCTTGCTTCTGCAACAGGTAAAACCATGTGAATGCGTGCCTAGTAGATCATCTGGATTTCACCTAAGCATGGTTGTTCATTCTGATTATGTTCCATTCATTCACGATGGATGCAGGACTCGTTCACTCACGATTATGCATTGTTCTGCTATCCTGAGTCATGGACGAGTGGTTCCATAGTGATTTTATCTGTGTTAAAGAGTGAAGCTTGTGTGCCGTGTTTTCCTTGTGGATTGTTGTGATGTGCACCCTTGTTTTGGTTTAAATACCAAGTGTTATACCTGATTTTACCACACCAGGTGAATCACAATTGTATGGCCTTCCCTTGTCCCTTTGCAAACTCCTTGGACCCCTTGGACCATTTTTTGTCCTTTGATGTTTCCTAAACCATCCCTTTAAACATGTGAAAATTGATATACGCGACTTTTAAACCTCTTATCGTGTATATACGTGGGTTTGACCCCTAAAACCACGTACATTGGGATGTGTACAAAATCCAAATCCTTTTGGAGTTTTCCTTGACATGGATTCGACTCACTTGTCTCCTGGCCTTCCATATGCCTTGAGATCGCTTGGATTTTACCTTTCATTGCCCCTTTGAAAATCTATATAAGGAACTCTTTGGGTACATTGAAGGCATAAGAGAATTGAGAGCAAAGAAACTATAGTCCATTGTTGCCGGAACTTGCGATTGAGTTTGCATCCCTTTGTCCCTTGGAGCACTTTTGTGTTCTTCCCAAGCTTGCCTTTTGCTTGTGAGCTTGCTATCGAGAGATGGAGGATTGAGGTGGTGGAGGCCCAAGTGGGGGATTCAGTTTCTCCGATTCGCAGACATGCCGACAGAGGTTGTATTCATTGTAATCTCTGATTTTATGTAATAGAAATATCTTTTCCTGTCCAATAATGTATGTTTGAATGAATATTTTATCCATGGATGTTTTCAAATGCTTATAAATTGTTGATTATATATGCTAAAGTAGATCTAACACCAATATATATAGTATGCTTGTCTTGTTTACTTGTTGTTGAGGAAGTGATTTATCAATTCAAGTTGAAGTTGGAAAGCTCAACGGGGATCTACTTCAACCGTACGGAATAAGGTACAAGGTCTGATCCTTTAGTGTTAGATATTTGATTTCTATTGCATATTGGAAATGATTGATTTTTGGAGTCAAGCTGTCTGTTGTGGTACCCCAAGCCATAGGGATTTCTCTTCGTAACAGAATTGACGACTTCGCTGGGGAGTTTCTAGTAGTTGTCCTTTGGGGGTTTTCTATCCGCATTCAATGACTATGAATTGCTCTTTTTTCTCTTGTTTCTATGTCGGGTCTGGGGGCATGTTTTCCTGGTAGTGTTTGATTGGTGTGAAGTTTGTCTCAGCTTGTTTGTTTGCCTTTATTTTTATGCACCTTTCTTCCTGTACATGAGTTTTTAACTCATAGTCGTGTATATACGCGGGTTTCACTGCTATTTTTGCGTACACACGTGGGTTTACTACGAACAGTTGTGTATGCCCTTAGTTTTGCCTTCTAGAGGAAGATTGATCGTTGGTGGGTGAATTTGGATGATTGTTGAGTCTCCTTTGATACTGCTAGAGTCTGTATACACCTCTGTTTCTGACTAGAGACGTTTTTTTTAGGGTAAAATTTCTTTTTTGAAGAATGTTCTTGCCATTGCATTTTCAATTTTTTGTTTTGGGATTAGTGCATTATATTTCTTTTACCTTAGTACTTTGCTTGAGTGCTGCTTGAGTGTGCTTGCATAGTCTGGGGGTTGTAGAACCATTCTTTTGCTTTAGTATCTCATTTTTATTTCAAAAAATCCAAAAATATTTGATTATCATTATGCATTGCATCTTGCATTTTGCATAGTACTTGCATTAGATTTGCTTTGGAGTATTAGTTAGGATTTCATATAGGAAAGTTTGCATTTATCATTCGAATAAAATTGTGCATTTCACGTAGTAGCATACCCTGTTTTTCATGGACACAATGCATTTGCATTGATTGTTAGGTGTGCATTTTGCTTCATGTTGTGTCATAACGCCATTAGTTTCACGACCATATACCTCTTTTGAGTAATAAAGCCAATTAAAATCAACGCTTAATTAAAATGAACTACACTGTTTTATTTGATAGGGTTCACCAACAAGATTAGGTTTTAGGGTCTTGGAATAGTTCATTGTGAGTAAATTCTCCAAGACCACTAAACAACAACATGTATGTGTCTGTCTAGGTGAGTGTGTGAAATTCCTTGGTATAACCAGTGTTTCTCAGGATCCTCCTCTCAAAAGGGAGTTAAGCACGAGGCAGTGTGAGTAGTTATTGATTGGGATGACCCCTAGTCATAACTGAGTAGCACTGAAGATATTTCCAGGATTGTATTCGTATCTGGGGGCTCTTTCGAGAGTTTCGGGCTTGCTACCCTGCCCATATGGTCAATCTCGCCTGTGACCATCCACCTGAGCATTGATTATATTGAGGTGACCTTAGTTGCCTTACCTAGGATATCGAGGGGGTACTCTACAAGGTTTATTCTGCGGGTGTCCCGACCAGGTTGGGGTCGGACAGCACAGTCGCTTTACGCGTTGAAGCTGAGGGCCACAATAATTGGTTACGTACCTCCGCTTGTTGTGTATGGGAGTCTTAAGCCTCTCCTAGGTGAGACATACTTGCTTCCTTCAGGAGCTCATGTATCCTACCCTTGATTGCTTGTGTTTGGATTTAGATTTTATTGGTGTATGCTCTGTGCACGTTAGCTTGCCTAGGGTTTGTGTAGATAGAGATTCTTTTATAATTTTTGAGTCATTGTGGATTCGGGTGCGGCGCCTTGCTGTTCTCATCGTTTAGCAGGACTTTCGCCTTTTACATTTCCTCCTCCTTTGAGAGAGAGTGATAGGTAGTACAGGCGGACTACTTCGCACATTGATTCACACACGATGGGAGACCATGTTGAAGGTATTCCTGAACCACCTTCTCCCATTCAAGTGGAATATGGGGAGTTTACTCCTAACTACGGTCCTTCACCTGATTTGACTGAGTTAGATCCTGTAATTTTTGATATAGGTACTTTTCATGATGGACCTACTTACTCTAGTGTTGATGCCCCATTGACGCATCGCTGGTATGGAATGCCGAAAGATGATGAGACTCATTTTGAACCTACGAGCACTAGTTATGGTAGTTATGGTATGTCTGGTTTTCCCACACATGATTTGGAATTTCATGTCGAGTCAAAATTTGAGCCTAACACTATGCCTGGGGGCACTCTCATTCCTTACCATGCAGAGAGGTTTGGGAGCACAAGTCACATTGCACCTTCCATCCCGGCGGTGGAAGCTACATAACATATTCCTCCTAGGCCTAGGGCTAGTGATCCTATTAGGATACCAGATCCGAGACGAGTGACTATAGGGAACAACACATACATAATTACACAGGTCCCTTTGTCCTCTATCCCTAGTTCTTCGAATGTTCACCCTCCACCTCATTCACGTGGTCCTTAGGGCCAGAATGTTGCTACGAGTTAGGTCCGTACTGCTATTACTCGACCAGTTGTGTCTCAAGTTCAAGTACCACCCGTTGTTTCGGGAGGTCGTGTTCATACTTCTAGAGGTCATGTTACTACTTCCAGAGCATATATTCCTACTTCCAGAATGTATATTCCTACTTCCGGAACGTATATCCCTACTTACGGAGTGTCTCATGGAACATCTCATGCGATGACTTATGGACCTTATTATGGGATGCAGTATGGGCAGTGTCACATGCCCCAATTTTGTAAAATAATGTTATCTTATTTTGATTTTATTCCAAGACATTATGCTAAATTTAATGCTAAGTTGAAACTGATGACTCAACAGAGTCAAGGATGTGGAATGTAATTCTGTTTAATTTTAAATAAATAAAAGTGGAAACAACAGTTTGGGAGAGCTGTTAAAAAGAGTGTTACTAGTCAAGTTGGTGGAGGGAACTAGGTGGAGAGAAAAAAGACAAGTGGCAGCATCCTCAAACACTTCCTATGTTGCAGGTGGCAACCTCCCTACATTTGGAGTCATGATCCCCTAAGAAAGTGGGATCAGAGTAGGTGGCTCAATTAATGACAACTAACCCCAAAAGACCTAGAAAATCTTAATAAAAAGTATCCAATGTAGAGAGCCGAGGCTGCTCATTCCAGGAGAATAATCATTCAGGTGAATACACTTCAAGGAATTCATTGGAAAGGGAAATTTTGAGGAAGGTGTTTGAGGGAAAAACTGGAGGAAGGTGATCTAGTACAACTTTGCAGCTGAAAGATCTTACTGCAGTATGCAGAGTTGGTATTGAGTCTTAGGACTAGTACTTTGTTGATTGCTCCACCTAGTTCCAGCCAAGGAGACCAGAACAGGCTCGGGGGTCTTGAGAAGTTGCTGTTTGAGCGCTCTCCAGGAGTTGGTAGGGAGGAACGACCTCCCATTTCTGTTGTCATCCGGTTTTAAAAACAGGTTCGATTATCTTTTAATTTTTGTGTTATAGTTTATATATGTGTGTGAGCAAATAATGAATGATTATATGTTATATTGTATATTGTTAAGTTGAAATCTCTTAGTTGTTTCAAGGCTGAATCTGTACTTTGATGAAAGATAAATCATACCTGTGTTTTCCCCCATCTGGAGTAATCCAAATCGTACTCTAGCACAGGTAGTGTGTTTAAATGAATGAAGTATGATTGGAATATGAATGAATAGAACACTTGTGTTTTTCTGAGTATTGAAATGTTTTCTTTCAGTAGATAGTTATTTTTACAGAAAGATTATTAATCTGTTTGTAGAGTTATTGGTAGAACTAGACCGAGTATTTAAAATATCAGAAGAGAAACAAGAATCATCTTACTTACTAACAATAGTATGTTTAAGCATATAACTCATTCTTCTACATAGTATCTGCTTCTATAAACTGTATATTTATACTGAAATAGAAGAACTAGTATTATCAGTTGAAAATTACCATTTATGTTAAGAAAATATGTAAAAATAATATGGATAGTTTATCTCTTTTCCATTAGTGCTGACTAGCTTACCTGTAACTATCTGAACTCTGAATAAGAACTTGATAAATATTACAGTTGTCTTTTCTTAGTATTATTAACTAAAGGACAGTAGCAACCTATGCTTAAGTTATTATTAATAAGAAACTGTCCTTATACAATTATAGACAATATAGATGTAAAGAGTATTGACAGGTAGGAAAGTTCTTATATTCTTTCAGTAAGCTTACATAAATAATTTTATTAAATAAACACAATTGTTATAGACTGCTCTTAGTCTTATATATTATACAAATAAATACCAGCATAAACTTAAGATGATACATTATAGATAGAAAATAATATTATTAATACAAATAATATTATTATTAACAATAAACAATGATGTTTATAAATTAATAATTCATAAAAACAAACCGAAGAAAATTGTGTGACAGTAATCGAATTTACAAGATAACAATGCAGAAAATAATACTCTATAAAAGTTAAAGGAGGATAAACCCTAGCTCATATTCTGAGCGTAATCTATTTGTATTTTATATACTATAGTAACCTAGGTTAAACACAAGTTAATTCTTTTAAAAACTATTAAACAACCAACTAAAAATATTGTGCGCAAAAATGAAACACATTATTGATCAACATATACAAAATGTGTTTATAAAGAAACTGTGCCCTTTCTTTTACTAACAACATACATCTATAGAAATAAATGTCAGGGTTAATACCCTTAAAATTATTACATTTACAAGTATCAAAATATTAAAACCAAAATTTACATAAATTATGTAACCATTAATAATCAGTTTAATATAATTGCTCACAATCCTTTGAAGGACAAATAATAATCTACTCACAGTCCTTTAAGGACAAATAGAAAACTAAATAATTATTATAACAAGAATAATTTATATCAAAACAAGCAAGAATTAAGTTACGACTGTAAACATCAGCCTTAAGTATTTATTTATAAACCCTTATAGAGTACTCAAACATAGTATAAACTTCATTACATTTAAGAAGGGTAAAACCCTAACTTTTTACACAGAGTATAATGTAAACATATGATAAACCAAACAAGTCTATTGACAGCACTGTCATTACAAAAAAAAAATTACAAACTTTAACTTGGCTGTAAGCCAAAGCTTCAACTAATTACAGTGCTCAGGTAAACTGAGTCTACCCTGGCGAGGGCTTAAATTCTAAGCAGTACAACAATAGCCTATAGAAACATTAAAACAACAACATAAATCGTGGCGAGTTGAGGGAGGGTTTTCCAAAACCCTGAGCAAGACCATCGACCACCCTAACACTAGTAGAGTGAGAAATCCCACAATTGGACCAAGGGGCTTACCCGAAAATGAACCACAAGCCACGACCATTGTTGGTGACTGTCTTTTCCTCATTATACAAGCTTTACAGCAGCGAGCACCTGCAAGCAAAGTAACAAATCACTGTCAGTAAATGTACCAATACAAACTATTGTAACAACAAAGTAAGAACGACGACGAAGTAATTGAACTCAATGTATTATTTACCTGACAGAAGAGAACGACGAGCAGCATTAACGAAGAAATGTCACCTACAGGCTGTGCAAGCGAAGACCCAACATCTTGCAAGGTAAATACCTCACACATTGGTGAGCCTCGAGAACAGTAACCGAAAACTGAAGTATACTGCAAGCTACGAAGGAAGCGAAAGGAGAACTACACAGACAACAAGTCACAAGCAGTAGTAACCTCCACAAGTCGCAGACCGAGAACCAAGCCAGTGGAAATGGATTTTAAAACCATGCACTAATGACAAACATAGCATGGAACCAATGCACAAGACAACCAGAACCAGGAGGAATGATGGTCGCCATGGGAGACAAGCCAAGCAACCCTAGAGCCAGCAAAAACTACGAGATGGAAATGATAATGGTTAGGTTTCAGCAGCATTATATATTTCCCATGCATGGACAGGAATCGACCACTTAGCAAACAATTAAACCATGCAAAGAGGGTCGTGTTCTATAGTGCCTGCGTAAAACTAGAAATCATTTATTTGATCAATGGAGCGTGGAGTAAACCATAATGTTAAATTAATAATTCACCATCCAAATAATTAATCATTGCACATTATCATATGTTAGTATAGGGACAATAATATCCATGGTTATGGTTACGTTGACCCTTCAAGAATTTTTACTCATCAACCATCGTTAAAACACAATAGTTATTCATGCATAAGACTATTTTCCACTTTGACCTTATGTTATTCTATTACAACATCGCAATTGAGGTTTAAAGAGTTACATATCCTTCCTCTAATCATTGTTTTATTTATTTGATAGAAGTCAAATAATTCATGTATTAGATTTAGATCAATGTGTTAGGTATACACTATAGTAAAGAGATCAAATATGTATATTGGAAAGTTCATACTAGATATTTAACAACTATAGTTTATACATAGTAAATATTTGGTAATAATACTATTAGAAGCCATAATTTTATAAATGGCATAATGTAGTAGTGCAAAGGATTATAAACTCTAGATTAAAAGACGTTTATAATCACAGACTAATTATAGACTGAATGTCTATTGAACAAATAGATTATGCATATCTATAAAACTTACATGAACTAATAACTCAAATAGTATCGAAACTTTGAAGTAGTACAAAACTGAAGGTAAGAATATTATTATGAAATTCTGTTACATAGTTCAAGCGACAATACTTTGATGGATTTTGGGGTATGACTCAACTTGGTTTTCATTCTCGTTTCACTATGTCTAGTGGATAGTAAAGTAATTATAGAAGTAAACATGACAACTAGAATAGGAATGACCCTATTGAATCCAAAAATTACTAGAACCATAGGGTTCGACATGGAAATAAAATATAGGTAACCATGAGCTCATATAGAAAGGTATGATGGTTGTAGTTTGCACAATCAAAGTTATACTATCCAAAAGATAACATGCTGTAAGTTATCTTGCAGAAGCAAAATGTGGGTCAATGATTACACAGACAAGATAAGATACTATTGCATAAATACTGACAATAACAATCATTATAGACATTACTAATTACATAGACTAAAGTAGAAATACTTGTAACTGGGATTCTAATGTTTATAGTTGCAAACATATTTTACTGTCGTTACTTACTTCCAAAATTGTTTACTAGAAAAAATGAAGGAATCCAAATGGTTTTACCTTACAGGAGCTGTTTAGAGTTTAGCAGCTTAATTACTAATCCTTTTAAATTGCAAATAAAATACTGCTGAATTTTTAAAGATCTTTTAATATATATACTCGTTCGATCATACCTATAAACCTATAAGAATCAGTATTCGTCTGTGTTAGCACGATTGCTAAGTAAGCCCCAGATTTAAAAGTAGATTCCACCTGCTTGACATGAAAAAACTAATCAGTAAACTGAAGTAAACAACACACAAGAAGATTTTATTCTTGCTACAAAAATAAACTGTTAAGTTATTATAATTAAGATTTAGCGAAACTAATTACTTGACTATTCTTTTATTTGCAATCCGTTAGCTGTTAATAGACCATAGGTTTAGCTTTTATTGTTATCTCAAAATTTTAATTTTTTGTGAAAATTTGGAGTTTTGACCTATGGTATCAGAGCACAAGGTTCAAACACTAGACCTTGATGACGCCCAATTAGCTTTCATAAAATAGTAAATTTAAGTTTTATGCTAACATATTTTTAAATGTTATTCAACATAAAACTGTCTTTTTCTGAAGTTTAACAGGAAGGTATGGAAAGGCTGGAAGAGTATGCACAGGAGGAGTCTCCAGCTACAGAAACATGAAATTTACCTAAAGATCCTATACCAGAGGATTTAACTACAAATTCCTCAGAGTTGTTACAGACTGTAAAAGATTTAAAAACTGAAATGGAGTTTGTAAAATGAGAGAATGAAAGGATTCCGAGGGCTCAAGAAGAGATGAATCAGATCCTAATTGAAAAGTTTCAAACTGAGGGTAGGGGTATAAGGTCAGAATCTGAAGATGCCAGTCATCAAGGAAAATCTAAAAAGATGAAGCATAGAAAAACTGAAAGTAGTTCGTCGTCTGAAGTGTTTGGTGAACAACAAAATTATCATACTACTAGTGATAGTAATGATGATAATCTGTACGCTAAGAAGAGGAAATACAAAACTTATGAGGAAATTTTCGAGGAATTCAAAAAGATAAAACCACCAACTTTTAATGGAGAGACTGATAAGGGGGAGGAAGCTGAGTCCTGGTTATCCAGGATGAATAAGTATTTCCAAATATATAATTATTCTAACCAGTTAAAGGCTAGGATGGCTATATATAACCTCTCAGGAAAGGCTGACATATGGTGGCAGGACTTGAAGAGAGTTAAAGGTATAAAAGAGAAAGAAGTTAACTGGAATACCTTTAAGAGTTATTTTAAAAAGAAATTCTTGTCTGAGCAGTATTATGAGGAGAGAGCTAAAGAGTTTTATGAACTAAAGTTAGGTTCAATGACAATGAAGGATTTGAATAACAAGTTCTTAAGTCTATTTAGGTATGTACCCTACCTTGTAGATGAGAAACCAAAAGTACAACAATTCCTTAGCTGTCTACCGTATCATATTAAAGATAGAATTGAATATGATAACCCAAAGACCTTGGAGGAAGCTATGAAGAAGGCTAACTTTTGTTTTGAGCAGAATCGATAGAAAGAAAGCCTGGCCAACTGGAAGGCTAAAAAAAACAATAATCAGTTTGAATCTAAGAAGAAGGATTTTGTACTTAACAGAAATTTTAAGAACAATAAGGCCAAAAACCATTCTCATAACAAGAATTTCCAAGGAAATAGGAACAGTACACCTAACAGTCAGAACAATTCTAAAGGTAAGGAAACTGCAAATAATCATGGAAACTTTACCAAGAATTTTGAGCGTAAAGAGCCTGTTAAGTGTTGGGAATGTAATGGCTCACACTATGCTTCAGTCTATCCAAACCAGAAGAAGACTGTTAGCAACATTCATACTATACAGGAAGAGATGACCATTGGGGAACTAGCAAGGAGCATGCCTAGAATCAACGCAGCCTTGGAGAATTGACAAGTTGAATATTAGACTTCCATGGTGGAAGTAGAAGGTATGATAAATCAGACCCCTGTAACTATTTTAATCGATCCAGGAGCTAGTCTAAGTTATATTGCACCTCAGATAGTGGAAAAATGTAAGTTATCTTTCGATAAGTTTGAGAATTCATGGTTAGTTCAGTTATCCACTGGGGCTAAAAGAAAAGTAACTTGTTTTGTGAAAGAATGTGCTTTACTTATGGATAAATTTGAAACTGTTGTTAACCTTAATGTTTTGCCACTTGGATCTTATGATTTGCTGATTGGTATGGACTGGTTAGAACAACATAGAGTAATTCTAAACTGTTATGGTAAAACTTTCATATTCTTAAACAATGATGACAAACCAGTAAGTGTTAAAGGTATCCCTACAAAAACTAATGTAAGACATATTTCAGCTTTACAACTGAAAAGAGCTATTAGAAAAGGATGTAAAGCTTATGCAGTAACAATTACTGATGAGGAAAGTAAAATTAACACAGATAATTCAAAAGTAGAAGACATCTCAGTCTTAAAAGAATATGTTGATGTATTCCCAGAATAAATTCTGGGATTACCTCTGAAAAGGGATTTGGATTTCACCATTGAGCTGGTACCAGGTGCAGTACCTAGCTCAAAGGCCCCTTATCGAATGAACATATTGGAACTTAATGAATTAAAATCACAATTAAAAGAGTTAATTGATAAAAATTATATTCGACCAAGTGTGTCTCCCTGGGGGGAACTTGTCATCTTCGTTAAGAAGAAGGATGAAACTATGTGACTTTGCATAGATTACCATCAGTTAAACAAGATGACCATTAAAAATTGATATCCGTTGCCCCGCATAGATGATCTGTTTGATCAACTACGTGGAGTTACGGTGTTTTCGAAAATAGATTTAAGGTCTGGATATCATCAAGTGAAGATTAAAGATGAAGACATCTTCAAGACAGCCTTTAGAACAAGATATGGTCATTACGAATTTGTCGTAATGCCATTCGGTCTTACTAATGCCCCAGCTGTCTTCATGTGTTTAATGAACAACATAATGCAAAAGTATTTAGATAAGTTTGTGGTCGTGTTTATTGGCGACATTATAATCTATTAAAAAACTGAAGAAGAACATAAAGAGCATCTAAAAATTGTTTTGCAAGAGTTGCAAGAACATCAACTCTTTGCAAAGTTTAGTAAGTGTGACTTCTTCAAGGATAAGATTTAATATTTAGGTCACGTAGTGACCAAGGAAGGAATTTTCGTAGATCCTGAAAAGATACGAGCAATTGAAGATTGGCTGGTTCCTAAAGATGTGACGGATGTTAGATCTTTCATGGGCATTACCGATTATTACCGGAGGTTCATTGAAGGCTTTTCGACAATAGCAAATCCGATAACTTCCTTGCAAAAGAAAGGAAAGAAGTTCGACTGGAATCAGAAATGTGCAGAAATCTTTAAGAAATTAAAATTTTTATTAACCAACGCACCTATTTTAAGAATAGCAGATCCTAATAAAGAATTTGTAGTGTGCATTGATGTCTGTAATGAAGGCTTAGGCGGTGTTCTGACTCAAGAAGGGCATGTTATTTCCTATGAGTCTAGAAAGTTAAAATTTCACGAAAAGAATTACGCAACGTATGATCTGGAACTAGTAGCTCTAATACATGCCTTAAAGATGTGGTGATATCACATAATTGGCATAAAATTTGTTTTAATGACTGATAATAAAGGATTGAAGTATCTTTTAGATCAACCTAATTTAAATGCCAGACAAGCTAGATGGTCAGCCTTCTTAAGCGAGTATGATTTTAAAATCCAGCATATAAAAGGTAAATAAAATAAAGTTGCTGATGCATTAAGTAGGAATGCAAGGCTAAATTTTGCAACAGCAATCAACACTTATGTTTTAGACTTAGATGAACAGCTTAAAGAAGGAATAAAAAAAGATGAAATTTACCAAAATTTGCAAGCTAAAGCTAAGGAAAACCCAACAGAAAAATTAATAAAAGGTTACACTTTAAATGAAAAAGAATTTTTACTGTATAAAGATAAACTGTATGTACCTAACGTACCTAAGGTCAAGCTGTTAATTCTGGATGAAATTCATAAAACACCATATTCAGGTCATCCAGGTTATCAAAAGAATATAACCATGTTAAGAAAAGAGTATTTTTGGCCAAATATGAAAAATGAAGTAGTTGAATATATTGCAAGGTGTTTAGAATGTCAATAGGTAAAAACCGAACACCAACACCCAGCTGGTTTGCTACAGCCTTTCCCCATCCATAGCTGAAAAATGGGAGGTGATTAGTCTAGATTTTACTACTGGACTTCCTAGAAATCAAAATCAGAATGATTCTATTATGGTAGTAGTTGACAAGTTAAGCAAAGCAGCGCACTTTATACCTGTTAAAACTACTTTTAAAGCTGCCAATATAGCTGATATTTTTCTAAAGCATATTTTTCGCTTGCATGGAGTCCCAAAAGTTATAATCTCAGATAGAGATACTAAGTTTACAGGAAACTTTTGGAAGTTTTTGTTTAAAGGGTTAAACACCACATTAAATTTCAGTACTTCTTTCCATCCTCAAACAGATGGACAAACTGAAAGGGTAAATCAGGTACTGGAAGATTTATTAAGAATGTATGTGAAAGACCAACCTGGTAAATGGGAGGACTATTTACATCTAGCAGAATTTGCTTATAATAATAATTATCAGACATCAGCTAGATTTAGTCCGTTTGAAATTTTATATGGACGGAAATGTAATACTCCTATCTCTTGGAGTAATCTAGTAGATAGATTGGTATTAGGTCCAGAACTGTTGAAAGAAATGGAAGAAATTATGAAACAAGTGCAGGGAAATCTAAAAGTGGCACAGGATCGGTAGAAAAGTCAAGCAGACTTAAAAAGAACTCCAAAGGAGTTTCAGGTAGATGAACATGTGTTCATCAAGGTAAGGCCCAAAAATAGCTCTCTAAGATTGGCGAGTTGTGCAAAGTTGGCACCTCATTACTGTGGCCCATTTGAAATTTTGTCTAGGATTGGACAAGTAGCTTATCAATTAGCATTACCACCTAACTTAAGAGTACATAATATTTTTCACATTTTCGTTTTAAACAAATATGTTCATGATGCTACTCATGTTGTTAATTGGAATGTTGTATAGGTGGAACCAGAAGGAGAATTTCTGGTGGAACCGGGCTGTATCCTTGGGAGGAGGGAAATTACACTTCGGAACCGCACCATTGAATAGGTGAAAGTGCAATGGAAGCACCTTAGTCCTAAAGAATCCACCTGAGAATTGGAAAGTAAAATACGAGATGCATATCCAATTCTGTTTCAGGGGACTTCAGAGGATGAAGAATAAATAACATCGAGGATGATGTTATATTCTAAGGGGGTGTGTATGTCACATGCCCCAATTTTGTAAAATAATGTTATCTTATTTTGATTTTATTCCAAGACATTATGTTAAATTTAATACTAAGTTGAAACTGATGACTCAGTAGATTCAAGGATGTGGAATGTAATTCTGAATATTTAATTTTAAATAAATAAAAGTGGAGACAACAGTTCGGGAGAGCTGTTAAAAAGAGTGTTACTGGTCAAGTTGGTGGAGGGAACTAAGTGGAGAGAAAAAAGACAAGTGGCAGCATCCTCAAACACTTCCTATGTTTCAAGTGGCAATCTCTCTACATTTGGAGTCATGATCCCCCAAGAAAGTGGGATCAGAGCAGGTGGCTCAATTAATGACAACTAACCCAAAAAGACCTAGGCAATCTTAATAAAAAGTACCCAATGTAGAGAGCTGAGGCTGCTCATTCCAAGAGAAGAATCATTTAGGTGAATGCACTTCAAGGAATTCATTGGAAAGAGAAATTTTGAGGAAGGTGTTTGAGGGGAAAACTGCAGGAAGGTGATCTAGTATAGCTTTGCAACTGAAAGATCTTACTGCAGTATGCAGAGTTGGTATTGAGTCTTAGGACTAGTACTTTGTTGATTGCTCCACCTAGTTCCAGCCATGGAGACCAGAATAGGCTTGAAGGTCCTGAGAATTCGTTGTTTGAGCACTCTCCAGGAGTTGGTAGGGAGGAACGACCTCCCATTTATGTTGTCATCCAGTTTTAAAAATAGGTTCCATTATCTTTTAATTTATGTGTTATAGTTTATATCTGCGTGTGAGAAAATAATGAATGATTATATGTTATGCTATAAATTGTTAAGTTGAAATCTCTTAGTTGTTTCAAGGCTGAATCTGTACTTTGATGAAAGATAATTCCTATCTATGTTTTTCCTCATATGGAGTAATCCAGATCGTACTCTAGCACAAGTAGTGTGTTTAAATGAATGAAGTATGATTGGAATATGAATGAATATAACACTTATGTTTTTCTGAGTATTGAAATGTTTTCTTTCAGCAGATAGTTATTTTTACAGAAATATTATTAATCTGTTCGTAGAGTTATTGGTAGAACTAGATTGAGTATTTAAAATATTAGAAAATAAACAATAATCATATTACTTACTAACAATAGTATGTTTAAGCATATAACTCATTCTTCTACATAGTAACCACTTCTATAAACTCTATATTTATACTGAAATAGAAGAACTAGTATTATCAGTTGAAAATGACCATTTATGTTACGAAAAGATGTAAAAATAATATAGATAGTTTATCTCTTTTCCATTAGTGCTAACTAGTTTACCTGTAACTATATGAACTCTAAATAAGAACTTGATAAATATTACAATATTATTTTCTTAGTATTATTAACTAAAGGACAGTAGTAACCTAGGCTTAAGTTATTATTAATAAGAAACTGTCCTTATACAACTACAGACAATATAGATGTAAAGAGTATTGACAGGTAGGAAAGTTCTTATATTCTTTCAGTAAGTTTACAGAAATAATTTTATTAAATAAACACAATTAGTATAGACTGCTCTTAGTCTTATATATTATACAAATAAGTACCAACATAAACTTAAGAGGATACATCATACATAGATAATAATATTATTAATACAAATAATAATATTATTAATACAAATAATATTATTGATACAAATATTATTAATACAAATAATATTATTATCAACAATAAACAGTGATGTTTATAAATTAATAATTCATAAAAACAAACTGAAGAAAACTATGTGACAATAATTGAATTTACAAGATAACAATACAGAAAATAATACTCTATAAAAGTTAAAGGGGGATAAACCCTAGCTCATATTCTGAGCGTAATCTATTTGTATTTTATATACTATAGTAACCTAGGTTAAACACAAGTTAATTCTTTTAAAAACTATTAAACAACCAACTAGAAATATTGTGCACAAAAATGAAACACATTACTAATCAACATATACAAAATGTGTTTATAAATAAATTGTGCCCTTTCTTTTACTAACATCATACATCTATAGAAATAAATGTCAGGGTTAATACCCTTAAAACTATTACATTTACAAGTATCAAAATATTAAAACCAAAATTTACATAAATTATGTAACCATTAATAACCAGTTTAATATAATTGCTCACAGTCCTTTGAAGGACAAATAATAATCTACTCACAGTCCTTTAGGGACAAATAGAAAACTAAATAATTATTATAACAAGAATAATTTATATCAAAACAAGCAAGAATTAAGTTACGGATATAAGCATCAGCTTTAAGTATTTATTTATAAACCCTTACATAGTACTCAAACAGAGTATAAAATTCATTACATTTAAGAAGGGTAAAAACCTAACCTTTTACACAGAGTGTAATGTAAACATATGATAAACCAAAAAAGTCCACTGACATCACTGTCATTACAAAAAAAAACTACAAACTTTAACCCGGTCGTAAGCCAAAGCTTCAACTAACTACAGTGCTCAAGTAAACTGAGTCTACCCTAGAGAGGGTTTAAATTCTAAGCAGTACAACAATAGCCTGTAGAATCATTAACACAACAACATAACTCGTGGCAAGTCGAGGGAGGGTTTTCCAAAACCCTGAGCAAGACCATCGACCACCCTAACACTAGTAGAGTGAGAAATCCCACAATTGGACCACAGGGCTTACCTGAAAATGAACCATGAGTCACGACCATTGTTGGTGACTGTCGTTTCCTCACTATACAAGCTTTACAACAGCAAGCACCTGCAAGCAAAGTAACAAACCAATGTCAGTTAAATGTACCAATACAAACTATTGTAACAATAAAGTAAGAACAGCGACAAAGTAATTGATCTCAATGTATTATTTACCTGACAGAAGAGAACGACGAGTAGCCTTAACGAAGCACTGTCACTTACAGGCTGTGCAAGCAAAGACCCAACAGCCTGCAAGGTAAATACCTCAAAAATTGGCGAGCCTCGAGAACAGTAACCAGAAACTGAAGTATACTGCAAGCTGTGAAGGCAGCAAAAGGAGAACTACATAGACAACAAGTCACAAGCAGTAGTAAGCTCCACAAGTCACAGACCGAGAACCAAGCCAGTGGAAATGGATTTTAAAACCATGCACTAATGACAAACGCAGCATGGAACCAATGCACAAGACAACCAGAACCAGGAGGAACGACGACCGCCATGGGAGACAAGCCAAGCAACCCTAGAGCCAACAAAAACCACGGGATGGAAATGATAATGGTTAGGTTTAGGCAACATTATATAGTTACCATGTGTGGACAGGAATCAACCACGTAGCAAACAATTAAACCATGCAAAGAGGGTCGTGTTCTATAGTGCCTGCGTAAAACAAGAAATCAATTATTTGATCATTGGAGCATGGAGTAAACCATAATGTTAAACCAATAATTTGCTATCCAAATCATTAATCATTGCACATTATCATATGTTAGTATAGGGAAAATAATATCCATGCTTATGGTTACGTTGACCCTTCAAGAATTGTTACTCATCAACCTTCGTTAAAACACAATAGTTATTCATGCATAAGACTATTTTCCACTTTGACCTTATGTTATTCTATTACAACATCGCAATTGCGGTTCAAAGAGTTACATATCCTTCCTCTAATCATTGTTTTATTTATTTGATAGAAGTCAAATAATTCATGTATTAGATTTAGATCAATGTGTTAGGTATACACTATAGTTAAGAGATCAAATATGTATATGGGAAAGTTTATAGTAGATATTTAACAACTATAGTTTATACATAGTAAATCTTTGGTAATAATACTATTACAAGTCATAATTTTATAAATGGCATAATGTAGTGGTGCAAAGGATTATAAACTCTAGATTAAAAGACGTTTATAATTACAGACTAATTATAGACTGAATGTCTATTGAATAAATAGATTATGCATATCTATAAAACTTACATGAACTAATAACGCAAATAGTATCGAAACTTTGAAGTAGTACAAAACTGAAGGTAAGAATATTATTATGAAATTCTGTTACATAGTTCAAGTGACAATACTTTGATGGATTTTGGGGTATGACTCAACTTGGTTTTTATTCTCGTTTCACTATGTCTAGTGGATAGTAAAGTAATTATAGAAGTAAACATGACAACTAGAATAGAAATGACCCTATTGAATCCAAAAATTACTAGAACCATAGGGTTCGACATGGAAATAAAATATAGGTAACCATGAGCTCATATAGAAAGGCATGATGGTTGTAGTTTGCATAATCAAAGTTATACTATCCAAAAGATAACAGGTTGTAAGTTATCTTGCAGAAGAAAAATGTGGGTCAATGATTACACAGACAAGATAAGATACTATTGCATAAATACTGACAATAACAATCATTATAAACATTACTAATTACATATACCAAAGTAGAAATACTTGTAACTGGGATTCTAATGTTTAGAGTCGCAAACATATTTTACTATCATTACTTACTTTCGAACTTGTCTACTAGAAAAACTGAAGGAAGCCAAATGGTTTTACCTTACAGGAGCTGTCTAGAGTTTAGCAGCTTAATTACTAAGCCTTTTAAATTGCAAATAAAATACTGCTGACTTTTTAAAGATATTTTAATATATATACTCGTTCGATCATACCTGTAAACCTGTAAGAACCAGTATTCATCTGCGTTAGCACGGTTGCTAAGTAATCCCCAGATTCAAAAGTAGATTCCACTTACTTGACATGAAAAAACTAATCAGTAAACTGAAGTAAACAACACACAAGAAGATTTTATTCTTGCTACGAAAATAAACTGTTAAGTTATTATAATTAAGATTTAGTGAAACTAATTACTTGACTGTTCTTTTATTTGCAATCCGTTAGCTGTTAATAGACCGCAGGTTTAGCTTTTATTGTTATCTCAAAATTTTAATTTTTTGTGAAAATTTGGGGTTTTGACAGGCAGGGTTCTTCACCTTATGGGTGTGGGTATCAACAACCTGCTTACTCTCCAAATTATGGCTTTATAGCTCTGAATAGTCAAGGTACGCCACACTATGGTGCTTCCATGCCACCCTATACGGGTCAAACGGGAGGAGGGCACTATGGCCAAGGCCATGGTGGTTATGGTAATCATACCTATGTGAATCAGAACTATCAGGGAGTGTTCCATCGACCTACTCATCCTAGGCTCCCTTTCCTTGCAACGGTAAATATTGCTTACTTGTCGAGATTAACGAACGATCCTGTAGCTCATGACCCAGCTTGGCCGGCTGTCCCCACTAAGCTTCCCTCGGACATACCCAAATTCGAGGGAAAACTAGAAGAGGATCCAAGTGAACATGTTACTACCTTTCACCTATGGTGCTCTTCAAATTCCTTACACCAAGATTCAATCTGTTTAAGGCTGTTTCAATGCACCCTTACAGGGCCTACCACGAAATGGTATATAGAGCTATTTAGGGGAGCATTCACTTTGTTCGATGACCTAGCGATGAGTTTTCTTAACCACTTCCAACTACCAGTGCGTTACGACGTTGGTACAGAAATCTTGTTGACATTTCGGCAGGATAAAGCCACGCATATCTCGGATCATATCCAAGAGTGGAATAGACGGAAGAGTTTGATTAAAGCCTTTATACTGCCAAAATTCCTCCTCGAATGGTTCCTTAAGTCGTTATTGCCTTATATAGCGAAGGATGTTTCTACATCTAGAGTGCAAAATGAGGAACAAGCCATTTTTAAGGTGCAGGAAATGGATTTGATTTATGCTCAATCCGGTTTGTTATATGAGATCATTCCCAATGCTCTGCATTTTAGTTTCAACCCCAAAGTTAAACCTGGACCAAATGCCGATGGCATTGTTGGTTGTGTGAGTACTAAACCTACGGATTCGGTTGCGAAACAATTCAGTTAATTGTCAATCAACCAATATGCTTCGGGACAAGCCACGACTTCGTCTCAACCCACCCAAACGGCGAGTGTGCTTTCAGTGCAATTGTCGGACCAGAACGGTAACCAGCAACCTAGAAGGAATAAAAAGAAGGGTAAGAACAATTGTAAGGGTGGGAATAGGAATGAAAATTCTAATAATAATGACAAGAATGCCCATAATGCTAGGGGGACAAGCAAGCTAAACGCAGGGTTAAATTTTCTTGCAAGTTGTGTAAGGAAGATCACCTCACTTACTTGTGCCCTCGTATTGAGGAAGCCTTGAGATTCTTAGCATAGGGCCCAGCTGTGCTGACTAACCCTTTACCTCACAATCAAAACATGAACTCGAGGACCTATGATCAGTCTGGTGGTGATCAAGATCTGCCGGAGGGTAGTGGTCATGGTTGCATTAACATGGTACGTGCTGCAAAAGTTGTGACCCATGTGAAGGACTATGGTTTGTCACAACCCAACCCAGGAAAGGAACTTGATCCACCAGGGACTCCTTTGCGTATTGAAAAAATTATGGATAAACCTGAAGTTGCACCTCGCATTCCTAAGGGAGTCCTTAAGTGTTCAGGGCACAATCCTAATGCCTGAGCCACCCAGAACTATTCTATTGTCGAGGATTTGGGCCACACTCCTTGTGAGATGTCTGCACTAAAAGTACTTCAGAGTTTTCCTTCACAAAGGAAGGCATTGCTTTCTACCCTTGGTGTGAATGATGATAATTCTTCCTCCGTGATTAATTTTGAAACCGCAGGACTTCAACCTCACTTTCCTTACTATGTGTCTCTTTTGATTCATGAAGCATGTCTCAACATGACCGTCAAGCGCACTGTGATTGACGAAGGCGCTACTGCTTCTGTGATGTCTTTATCGTGTTGGAAGGGTTTAGGCTCCCCTGAGTTGTCTAAATCTACAACCATGTTAACTATGTTTCATGGGAGATCGTTTAGGCCACACGGGATCCTTCCTTCCCTTAAGGTATGTTTGGGAGGGAAGACCATTGCGATAGAGGTCGAGGTGGTTGATGCGCCCCTTGACTACAATCTCTTGCTAGGCAAGAATTGGATGTACAGTATGCAAGCCGTAGCTTCTTCACTATTTTGTGTTGTATGATTTCCATTTAATGAGAAGATAGTTACGATTGATCAAACGTCATTAAAGAATCCGTCAGTTACCGCATCTTCAGGAGCTTTGATCCTGATTGTAGAGCACTCTCAGCCGACAACTGGGAGTGTGGGTGTGGGCATGTATCCATCCCTCATGGGAAGCTTTAGCTGTCCTACACCTATCTTTATGATAGGGTCTAGTTCTGGTGAGGCTTCGACATCTATGATATCAGTGTCTTTTCGCATGAGTCATATGGAAGATCCTTGGATTCTTCCTACAACGAGTACTTCGAGTGAGCCCATCGTGACGAACGTGCCGTTTCCTGCAACTATGGTAGCTTATCAAGCTAATCTTGGATGTGTTGCAGAGCCTAGTCCTTCCTCTTCACGGACCGAGGAGGAAGACCCATATGTGCTACCTGCATGGGCAGTTCAGTCTTCTCACGTGCACGACTGCCTTGATAGTGTTTTTCCTTCAGACGAAGCGATTATTGAGGCCATGTCGGGGGTTGAGCCACCATGGGAAGAGTTGCATCATAGATCTTACTTTCTTCCTGAGCTTGACCGGTTGGAGCATGAGGAATTTAGGGAGGTTCTTAGTGAGAGAATTGGTAGCCCCATGGTTCCATTAAGATCTCCTGGTCCGATGGCTGATGGGAACGTGGCAAATATATCTCCAACAATTCCTATCAATATCTCTCGCGATCCTGGCAGGATAGAGAATGTCTATATTGGGGCAGAATGTTCCCATGCTGAGATTCAAGAATAGACCGAGCTGTTTAAATAATTTTGTGATATCTTTTCTTGGTCTTATGATGAAATTCCAGGTATCGACCCTTGCATTGTTGAACACGAGATTAAGACTTATCCCAATGCTAAGCCTGTTTGACAACGCTTGCGTGTAGTAAATCCTAGGAAAGCACCCGCGATTAAAGTAGAGATAGATAAATTGTTGAAAGCCGGTTTTATCTATCCTGTTCCCTTGACAGAGTGGGTTTCAAACCCCATTTCGGTTGATAAGAAGTAGGGAACGATCTGCATATGTACTGATTTCCGTGATTTGAATCGTGCCTGTCCTAAGGACAATTTCCCCACACCATTTATTGATTAGATTTTGGATGAGTGTGTGGATAGAGAGGTTTTTTCCTTTATGAATAACTTTTTCGGATACAATCAAATACAAATTAATCCCGAGGACCAACATAAGACCGCATTTATTTGTCCTTGGGGAACTTTTGCATATCGAAAAATTCCTTTTGGCCTTAAGAACGCTGGAGCTACATTTCAGTGGGCTATGAACTTGATCTTCCATGATTTCAAATCGATTATCGAAGTGTTTCTGGATGACCTTGCTGCTCATTCTCGTATGAGAATGTGTCATTCCTATAATTTGAGATTGGTATTCAAAAGGTGTTGCCATTATTTGGTCAGGTTAAATCCTCACAAGTGCATCTTTTGTGTGAAGTCTAGTCGCTTATTAGGATTCATTGTTTCTAAAGAGGGTATAAGAGTCGACCCTTTGAAGGTTGAGGCCATACTTCAGTTGTCTCCCCCGAAAAACATTCGCCATCTTCAATGTTTGCAAGGCATGGAAAAATTATTACGGAGATTTGTTGTCAATTTTTCCAATTTGACTAAAGGCTTCATGCGTCTTTTGAAGAAGGACATCACCTTTTGTTGGGATGAGCGAGCCCAGGAGTCCTTTGATGCGCTCAAGCGAGCCCTAGCATCGGCCCCGGTGATTAGTCCCCCAGACTATAGCCATGATTTTCTACTTTATGTGGCCGCATCCATGGAGATGATTGGTATGGTTTTGGTTCAAGAGGATGAGGAGCTCCAAGAGCATGTCATATACTATCTGAGCCATAATCTTATTGACACGAAGATCTGTTATTCCCATGTTGAGAAGCTTGCTTTAGCTACTATACATGCGGTTCAACGGTTAAGACATTATATTCTCCTTTTCTAGACCTTGGTTGTAGCCCATGTCAATTCATTTCAATTCGTCCTCACTCGAAGGATGATTGGCGGAAAATATAATAAATGGATTGTCATATTTCAAGAATTCGATCTCAAGTTTGTTTCGGCAAAATTGAAGAAATTGTTAATTTTTGCGGAGCTTATATCGGATTTTCCAAGCGACGCCGAGGAGTTGGTTTGTGAAGATACGTTTATCGATGAGCACATCTTCTTAATCTCAACTTTAGACCCATGGTATGGGGATATCATTATATATTTACAAACATTGAAGGTCCCTACTCACCTCTCATGGGATGAACGACAACGGTTACGTCACGTGTCTAAGAATTACCTCATAGTGGATAACACTTTGTACTGCCGTGGGTTAGATTCCATTTTACAACGTTGTTTAACTCATGAAGAGGCTGAGGTATTGCTGAATGATTGCCACAGAGGGGCATGTGGTGGTCATCTATCTGGGCTTTCTACAACCCAAAAAATCTTAAGAGCAGGTTATTTCTGGCTGTCGATATTTAAAGATTTTGTAGATGCAGTCAGGAGGTGCCATCCTTGTCAGGTTTTTGCACGTAATATGCGCTCGAAACCTGCCCCATTACATCCCATAATCACCGTCGGTCCCTTCATTAAGTGGGGGCTAGAATTTATGGATTGCAACCCAGCTTCAGCTGGGGGGCATCATCATATCATAGTGGCTGTTGACTACTTCACGAAATGGGTTGAGGCTATGCCTACAGTTAAATTTGACAGTGAGACAGTCGTGCACTTCGTATTCAACCAGATTATTACTCGGTTTGGGATTCCGAAAGAGCTTGTTACTAAACATGGCTCGCACTTTCAAAATCATATGATGAAAGAGTTGGCATCCAAGTTAGGGTATAAACACAAGAATTTCTCCTCTTACTACCCTCAAGTGAATGGACAGGTAGAAGTAGTGAATAAATCACTCAAATCCATTCTCCAACGAACCATCGCACAAAGTAAGAATAATTGGCACATTATGTTATATCCTGCTTTGTGGGCATATAGAACCGCCGTTAAGACTGCCACAAGTTTTTCTCTATATCAACTTGTATATGGAGTAGAGTTGGTATTTCCAGTTGAGAGTGAGATTCCTTCTTTGAAGCTAGCCATAGAGCTCTTACCAGACACTTCCCCGTTGGAGGAGCGTTTGGTCCACCTTGAGCAACTTCATGAGCAACGTCGAGATGCCTTGGTGGCTCTAGAAGTAAATAAGCGTCGCGTAAAGGTCCAGTACAATAAGTCCGTCCGTCCAAGGAGGTTTAGTGAGGGAGACTTGGTCCTTTTGTGGGATCAACCAAAAGAACCCTTGGGGGCAGGAAAGTTTAACCCTATGTGGCGTGGTCCTTACGTCGTCAAACATGTGTTAGAGAAGGGCGCTTATGAGTTAGTGTATTATGAGGGAACGACCTTGGCGGAGCCTAGAAATGGGATCTATCTCAAAAAGTACTATGCATGATTTTCAGCCAAGGCTGGTTATTGTATATTATTGTACAGTTTTGCATAGGTTGGTCTTTTTCTTATGGTGATCGGGTTTATGATTAGTTTCCATTTCTTTTAGCAAATTTCAATGGAATTTTCCACTTTCATAGGATTCGCAGATGGTGCAAGCCGTCACACTCAACACTCAGCCTCTGCTGCTTGGGTGATTTATACTCCTATGGGTCAGGTATTGTCTTCACGAGGCGTATGTTTATGACCATCTTCAAACAATTTTGCTGAGTATAGTGTCGTTATTGAGCTTCTATGGGATGCCATTTTACATGGCATTCTCTCTCTTGAGGTACGTCTTGATTTGGAGTTAGTAGTGTCACAGCTTAATGGTTTGTACCATGTTAAATATCTGACATTATTAAGAAGATTCTTACGTGTGAGATTATTAGAACGACAATTTGATAATATAACATGCATACATATTCCAAGAATTAATAATCAAGTTGCTAACTCATATGCTAACTACGTGTTAGATTGGCATTTGTTTCATACACAATAATCTCATCATAAACATAAATTTTTACACATGTAAATAAATAAACCGATCATCATAAAAGTTTTTGTAAACATCCAAAATGTGGTAATACATAGTGTCATAATACAAAAATGGTGCTCTTGAGCCACCAAAATATAATACACGGTAGTACAAAATGTATCACTCCCAGGTGTCTAAGCCTGTGGAGGAGGAAGGGGGTTGTGATCATGGGTGCGGCTAGCCATTGAAATAGCTGCACCCATGCTCGTGGTACACCCACCACCTGGCGCTGCATGGCCTCAGCCAATTCCTCAACTTGCGCCATGGGTACTCTGTGTGTCAGTCTCACGAAGTTGGTATGAATGCTTTGGAGCGTCCGCTCCGCATCCACACCCATGATATTGTCTCCTCTTCCCCTCCGTCTATGATGAGGGAAGCCTTCAGGCCACCGTGGTCCCACATCTGCATGCATATGGTAGATGTCACTATGTATTGTCACCCAAAAACATGTCTTTTGATTCCACATAATCAGAAAACACAAAAAAATTAAATAACTCAAAAATTTTAAAAAGAGGGTCGAGATTCATTACCTATGTCATCGTATGCCGATCTTGGTGGTAGCGGCATGTCTGGGTCTCCCCGAAAATCTATCCCCGCATAGGGGTAGTCATCGATGGCAACTATCTGTCATTGCCACCATGGAAAGAAATTAGCTGGATAGGGGTTGGACACCCTACCTCCACCCAGTCTGCGCATCACATCCACCCAACGTTGTTGGGCCAGATCTCAAACCCTGTGTAAAGGAACGTCAACTCTAGGGCTCAATATTGGAACACACTCAAAGAAAAATGTGCTCAGTATGCTGCTGAAACCGAAGTTTCACACTCGGCCCATCTTGCACTCATTGAGCTGGTGTTCTATGTTTCCCAGTAGTGTAGTGATCCAATCGTATACTGTGGGTCTCATGCACTCCACTGCATATAACATCAGAGGCCGCGATGATTGGTGGAGTGAAGCCAAGCCTGCTATCCTGCCCAGTGTCAGTAGGATGACCTTTAGGACCAGCACCTATATGGAGTTAGTTGGGATCTGAGTCCCCACCTTCTCCGTGTACGAGTAGCAGTACACTGCAATGTACTCATCTATATTCAAGCCACCTCCGGGCCCACGAGAGCGTAGGTTCACCACTTCCCCCGGTCGGGATAGCCCAGTAATAAAGTACATGTCCTCCACTTCTATGGTGAGGGACATCCCGTCTATCTGGAACGACTCTGAGTTTGGATCCCAGTAGTCCACTAACATCTGCAATAGTCCTGGTTTGGCTCTTAAGTCACCAAGACACCAAAATTTGTAAATCCCACATGCAAGTAACGCTTGTTGAGCCATTAGATATGCCCTTACTGCCTCTTCTACATCACCATGTTCACGTTCTCTCCATTCTAGGACCATCCTGTACATAAAAGTTGAGTTTTGTGCATTAGAATACTTAAAAATCATTGAGTGTGGCTGCATACACGACTGTTTGCCAAACAACCACGTATGTATGTGACTTTGAGGGCATTTTCCATGTATATCTGGCCCTATACGTGGAAAAACCCTCGATTTCCATGTGGGCCGTGGAACATATCTTATAATGGCCTAGAAACCCAAATACACCATGGAATTTGACAAAATTTGCATCAAAATGAAAGAGTAGAGCATGGGTAAGTACCTAGAAAAAAGGGTAGTAGATTCCGCTGGCTGGATCTCCTGGAATTCGCTGTTGAAGTTCTGAACTCAAATGGGTAAAAATTTCAAATGTTTTATAATGTTTTGAATTTTTTACTATTTATATAAAATTTTCAAATTTTTTGAAAATTTTTACCCTCTTTCCTTTAGTTTGGACCATTTCTAATCCTTTTGGATCGTTTTTGGACTAATTTATGATGTAGGAGACCCTTTTGAGTACCGTTTCAACCGTTGGATTGACCTGTTCGTGTCGATTTCAGGTATCATGTCTAAACTGACATATAGGTTAGGTTTCATCACCATTTGCATTTTGTATGACCTTATGACCGTTTCATCATAGCCTTAGGTACGAACCCACTCTATTATGTCATGGAACCTTCTTGCTATTTTAGAAGTGGCATGGTATGAGTGGTAGAGCTTGACCTTACATGGGTACCCTAGTTAGCACATTATTTGCATTTAGTGCCCATGCTGACATTTTGTCCCTTACGGTGTGGGAGTCCGTTGTATAGTATTGCCATGACATTTCGCAAGAGCTTCATACTCCTCTTGATCTTTTGTTGGCCTATTTCCCTTAGGACTCCCTTATGTCAAGTTGTAATTGCATTATCATGAGCTTTTCCTACCTTATTGAGCCTTACGCCGGCTTCCCTGACATTGAGTTTCAGCCATATAGCTCGAGCTCGTCTCATGTCTAGCCATGCAGAGCCATTTTATATATCCTTTGCAACTTGATTCCCTATTTTTATCTGGAGGGGACTTTCCCCTGAGTGTCGCTATCATACTCATGTATCCTTGCATTGAGCATAGGTATGTTCCACTGCTTGGAACTAGTTTGTTTGCCCATATGACACTCGTCTCCTCCTAGTCTGTAACTATAAAGCAATTTTATTCTTTTTCAAGATTTTTAAATATTTGAAAAAGTCCAAAAAAAATCAAGAAACCAAAAAGCTGGACAAGAAAAGATGGTATCTTTTGGAAGCTGTTGAGTCATGTCGCCTTCGAACAGAGCATTGTAGATTACATCCATTGGTTGGGTTTATAGTTTGAATTTAGGAGCTGTACTCGTTTTATCTGAGTTTATCTCCACTGACTGGTTAAGCTTCTAGTCCCCATGGAGCCTCTGTCGATGCCTCCTGTGTTGCAGAGATGTCCCAGTTTTATATATCAAGTCTATGTTGCCTTTATTTAGTCACCATTCCTCGTTATGCTCTTGTTCGAAGGAAGTTGAAACCTGAGTCGACCATTCCTCAGTTATATTGACTTTGCATGTCGGCCATTCCCGATATAGTTACTGGTTCATGCACCTTATGATCGAGTCCTTCCACATTATACAGCTTTGCTGAGTACCTTGTGTTGGATTATGGGGGATGCCTTAATGCCCTCCTTCCAGCGGATTTCATCCCATTGACTTAATCTCATTTATTCTGGGATTGGAATCTAGAGTAATTTTTGAGTGCCTTAAGACTTGCAATCATCAATGGCAGGTTCTCTCGCCATCGACAGTTTTTGGGAATACATCAATGTCCCCTGATCGATGGATCCTCTCAAGTGTTTGACCTCAACACATTTATTCAGACTTGTTAGTTTTCACTCTAGTACCTTGATTCCCATTTTCATTATCAGTGGGTGATCTCACGTGTGTTAACGGTATACATCAATGACCGGTAATCAGATGATGGACTACTATGTTTGACATCGACACCTCTATTCACATAGTAGGACATGTACTTGTAGCAGTTTGTGTAGAAGACCTTCCAGATTGGTGGCATCTCTTATATGCTACCTCCTTGATCGTGCCAGTGTTCATGATATTTCAGCACTCGTGACTTGATTCCAGTATATGTCAAAAATTTCCAGCTATTATGGAGATCTTGATCCATTATATATCTTCAGCCATTATGGAGATCATGATCCTTTGTATATCTTCATCATGGAGATTCTGATCTATGTATATTGTACATGGTGATGACCATATATGTGATATTTTGTATCATGCCTATTCATGACCATTGTACTCTTATGTATCCGGGACTGCTATATGTATTTGCAGTTATGTGCAGAATTGTATCAATGTACTATGTTAATTGGGTGGCTGGTCTTCCATTTGGGATCCTTCATCACTCCACTTCTAGGATGGACTTATAATGTATTTCGGCCATTGTATAACCCCTCTGAACTCACACATTAGGGGGCATCTATTATAGCTGATTTTACCACACCAGGTGAATCACACTTGTATGGCCTTCCCCTGTCCCTCTGCAGAATCCTTGGACCCCTTGGACCATTTTTTGTCCTTTAATGTTTCCTAGACCATCCCTATAAACATGTGAAAATTGATATACATGACTTTTAAACTTCTTATCGTGTATATACATGGGTTTGACCCCTAAAACCGCGTACATTGGGATGTGTACAAAATACAAATCCTTTTGGAGTTTTCCTTGACATGGATTTGACTCACTTGTCTCATGGCCTTCCATATGCCTTGAGATCGCTCGGATTCGACCTTTCATTTCCCCTTTGAAAAGCTATATAAGGAACTCTTTGGATACATTGAAGGCATAAGATAATTGAGAGCAAAGAAACTATAGTCCATTGTTGCCAAAACTTGTGCTTGAGTCTGCATCCCTTTGTCCCTTGGAGCACTTTTGTGTTCTTCCCAAGCTTGCCTTTTGCTTGTGAGCTTGCTATCGAGAGATGGAGGATTGAGGTGGTGGAGGCTCAAGTGGGGGATTCAGTTTCTCTGATTTACAGACATGCCAACAGAGGTTGTATTCATTGTAATCTCTGATTTTGTATAATAGAAATATCTTTTCCTGTCCAATAATGTATGTTTGAATGAATATTTTATCCAAGGATGTTTTCAAATTCTTATACATTGTTGATTATATATGCTAGAGTAGATCTAACACCAATATATATAGTATGCTTGTCCTGTTTACTTGTTGTTGAGGAAGTGATTTATCAATTCAAGCTAAAGTTGGAAATTTCAACAGGGATCTACTTTAACCATCCAGAATAAGGTACGAGGTCTGATCTTTTAGTGTAAGATATTTGATTTCTATTGCATATTGGAAATGATTGATTTCTTAAGTCAAGCTATCTGTTGTGGTACCCCAAGCCATAGGAATTTCTCTTCGTAACACCAAGGAGTGGAAGAGGCCCAGAATTGGCTGATAAACCTAGTGAAGAGAGGAACCTCACAGACATATCAAGAGGGATAATAAATCCTTTCAGCACACCTGGAGGAGCACTAAAAAGGAAGGTATGGCCTGAAGGAACTATGTAGCAGTGAAGGGAATACTTCCTTGTGTTGGGTGGTGTAGGTATTGAGGAGGCTAAGCCAGATCTTGTGTAGGTGTCCATGGCTCTATGATTGAGTTCACTAGCTTAGAAATTCCGCCTTTCCATTTCCTTACCAACATGATAAGTCCAACGATTAGTTGGTTTGGTTGTGTCTTATTGTGTTTTGGCTTGTTTCCTTGGATAGTCTGAGAAACCCAAATGTAGGTTGGTTTGACTATGTTTTGATGTGTGTTGGATGGGTGTAAGCCTGTTGTTCCCTAGTTCATGGAAATCATGCCCAACTTCGGGGTGGCAGTGTGTTGAGAGATTTATGAACACACTGGCCTATGGTTGGGTGGAACGTTGCAGTCACCTAACTAGTTGTGGGACAAATCAATCATCCAAGATAAGTATTATATGTTATTCTTGTTTATGCATTGAATTTTATTATGAATGAATATGATGAATTATAAGGAAGAATGCTTGCAATGAATGAAGTAGGATTCACTATTGCATAAGTATCTTTGTTATGCTTGTTTATGCCATGTATTTGTCTATGAATCACTATGTTCATGTTGAATGCTTAATGATGATTACATAAGTATCTCTGTTATGCTTTTTTATGCCATGTATTTGTCTATGAATCACTATGTTCATGTTGAATGCTTAATGATGATTAAGGGGAGGTTCACTTGTGTATATTTCCTTGTATGTTAGTTATGTAATTGGCTTGTATGTTTGATGCATTTAGTTTAAGTCCTTGGAGGCTAGAAAATCCTGGCTAAAGAGTTAGTTTGTAGCTGATCTAAGTGTTTCCGCACCCTGGGATCTACAATGGAAGGCATAATGCGAAAGGTGGGAGAAATAAGTTTAATCGAAGAATAATGTGGGATTTTCGACTTTCGGGATCCGCTTGCGGAAGGAGGAAGCTGAAATATGGAAATCGAGAGAAAAGATAAGGTAGAAAGTGGGTTTTCTACACCTCAGAATCCACTTGCGGAAGGCAGAAGGCGGGAGGTGGAAAACCAGAAAATGGTCAAGGTAAAGGGGTATTATTCTGATTCTTGAGTTCCACAGCGCAGAGAGGAAAGGTGGAATGTGGAAGGTGGTAAGTCAGAAGGTCAAGGGATCATTCGACAAGTTTTACGATTCCTGAGTTCCACATCGGAAGGAGGAAAGGCAGAGGGAAAAAGACGAAAAGTGGATTGAATGATTCCGTTGGAAGTTGGTTTTCCGATTCCTGAGTTTTGCAGTGGAAGCAGGAAGGGTGGGATGTGAAAGATAGAAAATGGATGGAACGTTTCAGTCAAAAGATGGTTTTTCGCTTCCCGAGTTCCATAGCAAAGAGTAGAAAGGTGGAATGCGGAAGGCATAACTTCGACTAAAGGATTCCGTCGAATGTTAAAGTTTCGATTTCCGAGTTCAAAGCGGAAGGCCGAAAGTGGGAGTGTGGAAGGAAGAATGATGGTTGAACATTTTCATCAAATGTTAAAATCTGATTCCTGAGTTCTGAGCGGAAGGAGAAAAGCAAGAGTGCAGAATGTGTAATGATGGTTGAACATCTTCATCGAATGTTAAAGTTTTGAATCCCAAGTTTCGAGGTCGAAAAGAAAAAAAATGGAAGCACGAAAGGCGAAAGACAGAAGAGTGGTCAAATATCTCCGTCGCCTTCGGTGTTCCAATTTTCAAGATGCACAGTAGAATGCGGAAGTGCGGAGGGCGGAGTGCGAAAATAACATGTTCATGTTTGGCAAAATATGCACTATTTAATTCAACACTTAATTGCCAACCTAGGAAGGGAGCTTATGAGATGCAAACACTATATGTGCAGAATTGAAGGCTTGAACTAACCTAATCTAACTAAATATGCAGATGCGCTAACATGCAACTATATGATTTTAATCTACATGCATGACTATCATGAGTTAAATGCAAGAATTTAATCCATCTATGAAAACATGAAATTAACTAAGAACTTAAAAAGTAACTATAAATTCAAATCTAATCTAATAATATATTAATCTATTCTACAAAGACATGAAACTAATTAATAACTGAGATTCAAACTAGTCTAATGCTATGTTTTTTTTTTTTTTAACAGAAACTATAAAAGGTTTTTATAAAACAAGCTGTGCACCGCCATTCAATGCAGTAGTAGCAAAGAAAAGTATTCATGCAGATCAAAATTACTGCACAGAAAGCTTATCCGAGGAGTTTTCCAAAAAACTACACACAAAGTTTTTCCAAAACAGCTAATGTCGCAGGTAGTATATACCCTTATAAACTGATTACATAGTAAAATACAGTAGAACAGTTAACCATAATTAAAGGAAAACAGATTAAGGATTGCCTCTAAAATTCCTGGGCTAAACTACAGACTCTTCCTCCATTGGGTGCTCAGTTGCTGCAGTGGCTCCATTCACCCTGCTACCCTGGTTCATGGTAATCATACGCTAGAGATCTTCCTGAATCCTGTCAACTTTTCCCATTATCTCTCTAAGGTTTCTCTCATTATCATCAATCCGTGCATCATGGTTGCTGATCTGCAAAGAGGTGTAGCTCTCCGTTTCTCCTATGCTCTTAACCTCCCACGCAATTTCTTTGTTGTCCATTATGCCGATTGCTAGCATTTCATACAGACGCCTCAGGTTCTTTTTTGCATCCATTATTCCTGCACTTTCACCAGCCTAATACATTCTTCCCGCTCCTGTAGAGATAGCTATACGAGCAAAGTGACTGTGCAAGGCACGAATAGAGCCAGCGAGGACACAAGCCTGGTTCTCGGCTGAGAGACCACTGAGAATAAGACTAAGCACTATGAGCTCCTGTTGCAGTGAGGAACCTCCGTACCTTTATTTATAGACCAAAGTTCCCACAGTACCTTCCTGCCACCCTATGCAATGGAAACCCAAGACTGTGCTTCTCTCCAAATTACCAGAATGCGTAAGAGTTGTACCAGAGTCGAGGTTTGAAGACCACAACGCGGAGAGGGAGCTGCAAGAGCAAGTGGAAAAGGCTACGAGAGCAAGCCTTTCCTTCACTAAGGAATGGGTGAGAGGGAGTGCTTGCCACGGGATATCCTGCATCCACCCTTCTCCAACACCTGCAACTACATTAAGAAGAACTTGTGCAGCCTCATGAGAACCAGAGCCGAGCGAGGGAGTGGAGTGAATTTGCATATCACTGCGAGGAGAAGACATATCGTAATAGTTGAAGGGACATGGAGCGTGCGAGGAGGAGAGGCATTTAACCCAGGGCCGGTTAGCCATTAATTCTGCAAAAATCGAGAGAGTGAGAGGGTAGATGTTAAACCACACGGCGGAGGGAGGAGGGAAGGTAGGACAGCGGAGTAAATGGATGAAGCCATTGGGAAGCAGTGTGGAATGGAGGCTAGTTGTTGGGAGGTGACGCAAGGCGATGGGTGGAGGGGAGAAAGGAGGGATAAGGGTAGGGGGAAAGGAAAAGAAAATGGGTTTAGAAGTGATGGGGAAGGAGGGATAAGGGAAAGGGGATAAGGAAGGGGGAGGGAAGAAGAGAAAAGGAGGTAGAGGAGGGGGGCCTTTGAGGCTTCTTTTGAAGTGAGGGGAGGATAAAAATATCAATGAGATAAGCCGCATAAAGTGAAATCGCAGGGGAAGATTTCGACACCACATTAAGGGATGAATTTGAGGATAGGAGGGTTTCCATTCTGACTGTAATGGCCTTGTGGGAGAGAGGCTCCCATGTTAGCCAGAGTGTCCACTGCAAAATTATTGTGACAAAGGATGTGGAGTGTCTCATAGGATTTAGACATGAGAAGTTTGGATTTGTCAAACAGGCAGTGACAATTGATTGCTCCAGAAGGGTATCCGTTAATCAGTTTGTAGATGACATGTTTGGAGTCTCTGAATATCATTACCTTCCAAAGTTTTTTAGTGTTTAGAATATGTAGACCCTGAAGAAGTGCTAGCCACTCAGCTTTATTGTTTGTTCTAGTTCCTAGTCCCCACGTGAAGGTTTGTTCTACATGTCCTTTGGGATCCAGGAGGATCCCCCCCGCTCCTGCCACCCCTTAGTCTAATGCTATGTTAATATATTCTATGGAAGGAAATTGCAGATAATAATCTAAAAAGCATTCGCTTGGTCTAAAAGCGATTTAACTAATGAGAGAAAAACTAATTACTTGCAACAAATTATCTGATCTATATTATAAATTGGAGACTATTCCATGTATGCATAAGTAAATGCCTGTCTAAGAATGCAAGTGCAAATGATTTATGGAAAATGATGAACTATTTAATTTCAAATTCGTAGAAAGTGAAGCAAGTAACTGCGAATTCGTAGAAAAAAAATAAAATATTATTCTAAAGACCAAACATAAATAAATGCGTTGTGAAATAGTAAACTAATCAAATCAAACTAAACTTGGAGCTTTATAATCAAATTTAAAACTAAGTACAAAACAATAACTGGAAATATAATCAATATGTAAGCAAACCTACAACAAAAAAATGAAATACTTCTACTCTACCTCTTTAGCAAACTATACCATTAACTAAAGAATCATAAACAATCATAAACAGACCATGCAACTGATTTACAATTTGAAAGTAAACTTACACTAAATTAGGTTATGTGAACTTTTTATCATCAAAATGTAAAATACTGAAAACCCATGCATATAATACTGAAAACAATCTAAAACAAAGATATAATTACAAAACATTACAATGATATTGAAGAAAGAGATCAGAAACCACAATAAACCAAAACACAATACATAGGGTGAAAGGAGAAAAATAGGAATAAAACTTTAATAAATGTTTAAAACAATCTAACCTATGATGCTAAAGACAAACATAATCATTACTTAACTACCATTGTCGAAACATAATCATAAAACTAAAGAAATCGGCTTAAAACATATTGAAAACACTAAAGGCTGAATGAAAGACTATATTGCAGGTCGAAACGAAGGTCTGTATGATAGGCCAAACAGGCCATCTGAACAGACAGTCTGAATGAGAAGCTATATACAGAAAATGATAGAAAAATACCTAAATGACCTAATTATCAACTGATTTCATGTACATGTAAATACAATGCACAAGGATAATAAATAAATCTATTTAATCTTCAAATGTGACAGTAAAATAAACTTAAACAAATTCAAGAACATAAAGAGATCATTGCATATTAATAAATTGAAATGTAAATTGCTTAAGCTGATAACTTTGAATAGAAAATAAATAGATAAAATTGAATCTATTTAATTTGATAAAAAACAATATATTTAATTAGCTTGCAAATCGACTATCAATAAACTGGAAATGAGGTGATTGAAAACAAAACTGAAAGCAAACTATGCGCGTAGTTAACTATCTAATTCAGAAATAAAATTGCATTACAAGAATAATAAAATGGACTATGAATTAAACTAGCTATAGTAGAAAGATGAAAGAAATAAAAAATAAAAGAAACCTCTGGTTGTCGAGGGGCCCTCCCAGCAATTAGATATGTGAATCTAAATCAATCAGTCACCCACAGAAGATGAAAACCATATATCGACAACTGAAACATATATTTTCTATTAAACTGAAGCAAAGATTTACAAAGAGTTTTTCCTCCTTCTTCTTCAAAACTGAAGAGGTATTTATAAAATGATTACAATGGAGATCAGGTCGACCACATCTTGCTAAAGATAGAGGCTCTTCAATGCTGTAACAACTACCCACAAATTCAGAAAACGACCAACCACAATTTCTAGAAAATTTGGTTTCAAAGAACCATGATTTTCACCCAAATGGATATGAATTTGTTGAAAATTCCTTGTGCTGATTGAAATGATCATATTCTGCACAAAACCCATGTTCCATAATTTTCAATTTCGCTTTTTTTTGCCTACAAATCAATCCCTAAAATAAACTGTCGTTAAAAACACGTGGTCTGCATGGGCATTTGGATGAACGTCTCGATGAGTTGTAGTTCATAAATATGGATTCTTAGGGGATTTTATGCTGGTTTGTTGGCCACACTGACTGTTGAGTGCTGAGTTGTTGTATTTTGGCTGAGTTCCATTGATTGGGTGTTAGATTCTTGTTGCTTGCCTCCCTCATGTGATGCATGTGTTAATCCTCCATTATGCATGCATTACTTCACAGCCTGCACATAAAAGAAAATCTATTAGTTAACAAAAACCAAAGTATGAAATGACAATATATTTAATATGAAGTTTTTAAAACAAATGGTTTTAAAAGGAATACATATATGAATTTTTATCATTTAAATAACCCAATTCAAAAGGAATTAAAGGGTGTTTAGCCATGTTGACATATGATTTAAATAATTAATAAATTATTAAAATTCTATGTCATAATCCATTTTATGTTTTGGTTAACTTAGATATGAGTGGGTTTGAAAAAGTGATTTAAAGTTAAGAGAATTATTTTAATATTTAATTTCTCTTTAATATTTTTATTTTATTTAAATTTAAACCAATGCTTAAAACTCGTCGTTACTTTATGGTTTCAATTTGTATATGCAGGATCAGAAGAAATGGGTAAGCCAAACTAGTAAACTAACATGTAATCAAATCTAATTCAGAACTCAGGACCGAAAGAAGGGGCTGAATGGAGTGCATAACGTCTTTTATTTGCAAAATACTACATTTGATACATAAAAATAACGTATTTGTCTTGTTTTACATTACGAGATTTTAATTAATAAAACAAAGTAAAAGACAACCTTATTGAACATAGATGTATTAAATTATGGTAAATATGTCAGAAATTAATGTAAATAAAGCCATTATAAAAAACAATTTCGAGGCCCAACATACCCCAAGACCAAAGGTATAGCACGTCCTCATGCCATGAATAAATCAGAAGTGGTATTTCATTTATTCAAAAACTCTGCTTGATCATTATAGTTTATAGGTAATCATTCAGTGAAACAAAGCCATCTTTATTACTACACGAAAACTAGAAGTAAGAAAAAAAAGTTATGTCATGAGATGACCAAAACAACTTCATATTATTTAAGATTTCTTAATACATACAATTCCGCCACTAGTATTAATTCATGCTTATGAAGACTATATAAGTTGAGACTCCCTCCCCCAGACCGAAGGAATGACATGTCCTCGTGCCATGAATGAATTAATACTGGGTTAAAGTAGAAAACATGAGGGTGTAGATAGTTTGTAAAGCCTATAGGAAACCATTTATCCCTGTTACTTCTCAAAGGTTTATCGTCATTCAAGTAATTATGGACAAAGTTTACATTTCAAGTTCATTAGACTCCTAAGTTTATGGGTCCCACTTCTAGGATAGTGATATCCTAGGTATAGTATGAATTAGACAGTAGGGTCTTAAGTGCAACTTACAAACATTCTCAAATGGCAGATTGAAGGAGTTCATTTTAGATCAGCCATGCATCCATTCCTCCAGTAGACCCACAACAACCTTTATTATCACAAAGTCATTTTCATATTTTTTTTCTCATTTCTTAATATTTTTTTTCTTTTTTTTTAAGAAGCTGTCCTCCCTAGGAAGATTCCCCTCTTTCAGTCGGGCCTGTTTAGTACCCTATTGGATTTACCTGGTCATACCACAGGCTGGTACCCGCTTCCAGCGAGCCTGTTCAGTACCCCAATGGGTTAACCTCTTAAACCTGTTTTCTATCAGAGGCTCTTTTCGCAATGTTTCCAGTCCCTATAGATATTTGGCAAATGATTTTTCCTATGAAGGAGTGGTGGGGGAGCATCTCGAAAAACCATGCTACAGGGTGGGATGGTATATGGATTGGAGGATAGTTAGTATTCTCTTTTTTGTTATCATGGAAAAATAAAGGCTGCAAGAGGAATCTACTGAATCAAAGATACACACGATTGATGTATTTAATGTAAAGTGGATGGAGCCATAAGATAATGAGTGAAAGGTGTATCTAGTCCCAAATCTCTCCTTTTTCATATAGAGTTTTAGTAGTGTTCCCCACAAACTAGGAATTTCATTCACCCTTATGCTACCCTGTAGTAAAGATGCTTAAATAATATGCCCTGATGATGAAGCTAGGATGTACGAGTGACCTCTAGGTTTTATATAGACCTTAATTTATGACAAATCCCCATGATGGTTAAATTTGGTCTTGAGTAAGTGATATAATTAGAAAGAAAACATATCTCCCTACCCTAAGAAGAAAGAAAACATGTTTATTCAAGTATATGAGCTTTTCCAATGAAACCAAGTGTGAAGCAAAATGAGAATTGTACCTTTATCCACATATGAAAATATTGTTGCAGTTATTACCTGAATGTGGAAGTTCAACCAACTTACTTTTCTTTGCATCAATAGGCGTCGAACGAAGGAATGATATTGCGGTCGAGTTACCTCCTGAAACCATCTTTCTATGTAGTCTTGGTACTCACATTCCTTCACTATGTCATACAAATCCCCTTCTTCAAATTGAGCAGTTGTTTGAGCACATGATGTATCTATTAGTTTGCATGTGGATAACTCTTTAATTTTGGTTTCTCTCCTTCGGATGTAATCCCCAATGTATCGGCTTCTTTTGCAGTCTCGCAAAGAACATTTTTTTGTAATTCTTGGGGTTTGGGTTCGTCTGTTATTTTGGGAGAGGTTGATAAGATCTCAACTGCTATACATACTTTCTTCTTGAGAGATCGAGATCCTAGCTGTTTGTAGGATTTGAGAAAGTTCTCTCATGCTAATGAGCACCTTTGAATCCATTTTGTCGGTTGATAGGTCCTGCTTCACACAATGATTAGTCTTTGGGGTTCTTACAACACCCTTATATTTTTTCTTTACTTTAGAATCTAATTACAAAACATATCACACACTTGAAAAGAAAAGACCTTATGACAAACATAAACACACCTAAAAAAATGAACTGAACGTAACAGATTTGAACGAAACACCTAAGCTTGCTGAAGAGATAACACACTTGCATAAGAGTAAATGGTAGGAAAGTACTACCTAAATTTGCAAGACACACGTACATGAAATTAAACTGTGGAAAAGTAAATTATCTACGTTTGCAGAAAAAAAATTACATTTAACTATGGGAAAGTAAACTACCTATGTTTGCAAAAAGTACACTTAAGACAAGTAAATCAAACTTTGCATGAAGTAAACACATTTGTGCAAAAAGGGAACAACAAGGCTTTGGGGCGACCCACTAAAGTGGATGCGTCAAGCTGTCACACTATGGAAATTCTGTAGTGAAGTTGTCTTTGCGTCTTATCATTTCCCCTCCCCCTTGCTGTGTAATGTAAATGCAACCTATCTTCCCTTATCTACCTAGACTTCAATCCCTTTAGCACCTCCCTGACAACGGCGCCAAAATGTTGGGAAAATATGCACTATTTAATTCAACACTTAATTGTCAACTCGGGAAGGGAGCTTATGAGATGCAAACACTATATGTGCATAATTGAAGGCTTGAACTAACCTAAGCTAACTAAATATGCAGATGCGCTAACATGAAATTATATGATTTTAATTTACATGCA
>LPNX010489514.1:0-14256 GCA_001517045.1 Pseudotsuga menziesii | reverse complement strand
CAAATTTCTGGCTATTTGAGTGGATGCTAGGCCCAACAGAATGGTATCATCAGCAAAAAGGGCATGGTTGATAGGAGGGACACCAGGGCTAAAAGAGATGCCAGGAAGAGTGCCTTCAGCTTGAAGCCTGTTCAAAAGTCTACTAAAGGATTCGGCAACCAATAAGTAAATAAAGGGGGAAAGCGGACATCCTTTCCTAACCCCACGGGCGAGTTTGAAGAAAGAAGAAGGTCTTCCATTTATAAGAGGAGCTATCCAGGGAGAGGAAACGCAGGCTTGAACTTGCTTTATAAAGATGTCGGGGAACCCAAATTTTTGAAGGATCAAGAAGATAAAGGCATGTCTTAATCTATCGAAAGCGTTGGCCAGGTCCAGTTTAATGGCCATTCCAGGATCTCCTCTTTTGACACTAGAGTGGATGGCTTCTTGAACAAGAAGAATATTATCTCTTATTTGTCTGCCTGATATAAAGCCACCCTGATTAGGGGAGATAAGGCGAGGGATGATCTGTTTGATTCTCAAGGATAGCACTTTGGAAAAGATTTTATAGGAGGCGTTGCACAGGGAGATAGGCCGAAATTTTTTGATGGAGGTGGGGTTGCGTTCCTTCGGAATCAAGGCCAAAAATGTAGAGTTGGTGGCCCCTCCCATATTGCCTTTTGACATCCAAGACATGAGACGCATCAGATCTTTCTTTATCAGGTACCAAAAGATTCTATAGAAACATATGGGAAAGCCGTCTGGGCCTGGGGCCTTGTCTGGTTGAAGGCTCCAAATAGTTGTCTTGACCTCCTCCTCCGAAATGGGGGCTTCAAGCTTAAGACGATCCTCTTGATTGATAAGGGAAGGGATATCTGAGACCATTGTCTCCATGACATGGAGAGAGACTGGTTCTTCATTCGTATATAATTGCTCAAAGAAATTCCTTACCTCATTTGTGATGGCCGCCTGTCCTTGTAAGAGAGTGCCATCTTCCGCTTTTAGCTCCCGCATGGTATTCCATCTCTGTCTTTCTTTGCATTGATTTTGAAAGTATTTTGTATTCTGGTCTCCTCCTTTTAGCCAAAGAAGACGAGAACGAAGACGCCACCCTTCCTCTTCCTGCCGAAGAATTTTCTGCAGAGTTGACTCCATCTCTATTTCCTTAACAAAGTGCTCCTTGGTGATTTCACAGGTTTCCATTTCGTTTTGCAGAGATTGCATGTCTTTGATTATGAGCTCCTTTTGTTGAGTTGGATCACAGTAATGCTTTTTTACCCACTGTTTTAATGTCTCCTTCACCTTTTTTAACTTTTGTTCCCAGGCATACGCTGGAGAGCCTGGGATGAAACACCGCCAAGCCTGGGAGATAAGATCATAGACGCCTTCCCTTTCCAGCCAGATGCGATTGAATTTGAAGGGCAGCGGTCCAAGATTCTCCACCGGAGGAAAGAAAAAACAGATGGGCTTGTGATCAGAGACTGAAGAGCACAATAGCTTAGTCTCCGGGATAGATCGGAGAAGGTGGGTACTTACCAAAAATCGGTCCAGCCTAGCTGCGATATATCCTGGACCCGTTCTTTTGTTGCTCCATGTGAACGTGCCATTTTTGGGAACTATATCTGTGAGATTCCAAAGCGATATTAAATCCTCTAGCCTTTCGCCATAGGGATCCCTGACTTTCGTTCCTCCTCTTCTCTCCTCGGGAGAGATAGTTACATTAAAGTCCCTAGCAATATAGAAAGGGAGGGTCTTTTTTCCATCAATTTGCTCTTCCAGAGAGTCCCAAAGATTGTCCTTTTGCACGTTCAGCGTTGGGCCATACACATTTCCCAGCCAGAATATTTCCTGAGTTTCAACGTTCTCCGGTTTGATGAACATCCAGTTCCTATTTTCCATAGCAGTGTACAGTTTAAACTGATCCTTGTTCCACCAGCAGAGGATTCCTCCAGAGGCTCCGTTGGCATCAGTGGCAAGACCTGTTCCTTTTGGCCAGACTTTTTGAAGTGTTTCCATACTATCCGTAGCAGATTTTTTTGTCTCCTGAAGAAGAAGAATGGAGGCGTGTTCCATTGATTTTATTCTCTTAATAACTTCTATCTTTTGGTACCCCCCCAGACCTCTACAATTCCAGGAGACGATTTTCATTATTTCCTTTGTTGCTTTAGAGCCTTTTCTCTCTCTTTTTTCTCCTCTTCTGGACTGATGATGTATTTGCTTGCTTGAGGTTTAACCAGAAAGTCTAGGTTGGACTGTTTCCCTGCCGCCTTTTCCCTAGCAGCCTCTTGTTCTCTTATGATTTTTTTTGATTTCCTACCCTTCTTGGATGTCGGTTCCGGCTCTTCCATTGAGTTGTTCGTGGTATCTTCTGAGCTAGTTTTTGCCCTAGATCTTGTTATTGAGCCTTCTACTGTTCCTTCTGAGGTTTGAACCCCCTCCGATATGCGCCCATTGCCCTCTCTTGCTACTTCTTTCTCTTGGTTCTGAACTGGCTCTTTCCCCTCCGTTGAAAGCCCATTGCCCCCTTCCGTTACTTCTTTTTCCTGATGCTGGGATGAGGAGCCGAGGACTTCTTTTTCCTTTGCCTGGGACGCTGCAGGGAGAACTTCATGAGCTTCTTCTTCTGGATTTTCCTCCTCCAGTACTTCGAACCTATTTCCGGAGGCGCTCTTTGTTGGGGCGTTCTGCTGTTTTTGAGCCTTGATGGTCTTCTTACCACTTTCCGTGTTCCATCCCTCACTAGCCGCGTTCTCTGATGAGGGTTTTTCAGGTTTGTTCGGACAGGATTGGCAAAGTGTCCATATTCATGGCAGTACTTACATTTGAATGGGATTTGCTCATAATCTACCGTCTGCAAATGATTCCAGCCGTCAATGGAGAGATTAATGGACTCTGGAAGCCCTTTTTCAAGATCAACTTCCACACAAATACGAGCACAGGAAAACATTGGGGCCTTCGGCTCGGATTTATCTATGTACTTGCCTAGGGCATTCCCTATGGCTCTAAAATCCTCATCGTTCCAGCAGTGAAGAGGAAGGTGAGGAAGCTTGACCCAAATGGGAACAGCTTTTGGTATGTCTTTTTCCGGGTTGAAGGATAAGTCCCATTTATTTAAGTACATACCTCTTGGGCCCATGAAGTAAGGCCCATTTCTGAAAATCAGGTCCCGATCCTCCTTCTTCTCGAAAATGAAGGTGAAATATCCCTTCCCACAGAAAATCTGCTGAACTTCCCCCTAGATTAGGGTTCTCCAATTTTTATTTAGCCATATGTCCACGGATCGAGGGGATGGCCACAAACCAGTAAACAGGCCTATGAGGCCCTTTTCCGATAGGGCTACTGCTTTTCTCTTTGAAGCAATGGAGTTAAGCTTAACTTCCGGGACGTCCACCCTCTTGACAAATCGTGAGGAGGCGGCCACAGCGGACTGGGCGACAGGCTGCGAGGCGAGGATGTTCTGAAAACGCTCCTCCAACGCGTCAAGGTCAGGCGGATCCATGCAGGCCACCGGAAGGGCGAAGGCCCTCGAGCAGAACGGCTAGGGTTTTTCAGAACTTCAGAGCTATCGTTGGTGTTACATGAAGCACCAATGTTAGAATCATTACCAACAATAGATTTACCTTTCACACCTATGATTTTTATCTTTGTCTCATCCTCAGAATCTGATCCAAGGTCCTCAATGATAACCGTGGCTGTTTGCTTCCGTTTCTGATCCTTAAACCACTTTAGTTTCAGTTATGGATGTAGCTTCCAACACTTTCCCTCTTCGTTCCCTTGAATTTGACAATGCAAGCATGTAGGCCTCTCTTCTTCTTTATTCATTATAGTTGCATGCTTACCTTTCCCTTTTTCCTTTCCTTCTTTCGCCTGGCTGAATTCAACTGAAGGAACATCATGAACACTCTTCCCTTTCGTCTCTATGTGAGTTGCTTGAACACACACTTCATCAATGTTAGTCGGATTAACCATCAATGTCATATGACGTAAATAATTATGCAATCATCCTTTATATTTGAGAAGAGTTTCCTGGGTGTAGAGAGGTATACCAAGTACCAATGCTCTTTTTCAAAATTCTTGTGTGTAATCTTGCACACTCTGTCCCTTACCTTGCCTCATATTTTTCCAATCCATCATAGCTTGTTGTATATACCCTAATGGATAGCATTTTTTTTTTAGCACTGAAGTGAACTCATACTAAGAGGAGATGATTTTTCCTTTTGTGGCAAGATCCTCTTGAGATCTGCTCTCCCACCAGATGAGAGAAGTCCCTCCAAGTCGGAGAGAAGCCAACTAAAACTTAATGTCATATTCAGTAAACTTTTGAATCCTACAATAAAATTCAATTTGACAGATCCAATTGTCCAATTGTTCAACATTAAGCTCTCCATTATACATAGGTAATTCAAACTTAATATCTAGCTTTAATTGAGGCACATTAAGGTCAATTTTTCCTTTTGCTTTCCAAACAGAGAATGTAAAGAGAAAGAACCATCACTATAAGATGAAGAAGATGGTGGAGATTTACGAGGTTCCTCACCACCTACTTATTTTTTAACTTCTACATGAGATGGACCTCCTTGTTCACCTCTCTTTCGATCTTGATAGAGCTCCTCTACCATCGTTTGCATTCTCATGAAAGCTTTCAGAAAATCCCCTTCGGATGGGATAGAAGAAACAACTTCTTCTCCTTTTGGTGAAGACATTTTCCCACTTCTTGAACCAATCTCTGGATAAAACTCTTCAAGTTCTCCTTCACCACGCTTAAGCCTAGATATTGTTAACATAAACTCACAATGCAACGGTTAACTTGCTCTGATACCAAACTTGATATGAAATTAACTTGATCTGAAATTTCAGGATCTTTTAACAATTAAGTTGCATTTGAATTTGCATGTTAATTACTCATAAAACAGGCTTAACAACAACAATTTTAAATGCTTTAAATCAGTCACAAAGAAAATAAAAAAACATACACAAACTGAAAATAGAAGACATAGCTGATAACGGGGTTCACCCCTCCTAGGCTACGTCTCCAGGTCACTTCCAAGGGGAAGGTCGATCTATTAAGTCTTCAAAAGCTTACAATTGAGTGTTCTGGGAACACTTCTGAATTTGGTCTGTCGGAAGCATAAATAAATGACACCATTTAATTCCTTGCAAAATTATGAGAAAAATGAGTATAAACTAGAATATATTTGCTTGAGACCACCTCTGGCACACAAAATGAGAACATGTTCTGCCCTACTTGTACTGACTATACTTTCCCACCTAGGGAGCCGTGCACATTGATACATGTACTATCTCGGGATATGTTCCCACGTTTCCCTGTACTTGCACTATGAACTATCATGTCGTATTGTGTACCCTCCTCCCGAACCTTCCAAATTCGTGGTTTTTTAAAGGTTTAAAATGCAGTTTTTGGAGTCGCAAGCCATGGGCCACGTGCCCTTTTGGGCCCCATTTCTATGCTACAAAGTATTAATAATAATTTGTCATAACCCAAGCAAGGAATGGCCATTGGCCTAGGACCTAGTGGTAATGCGCGTTGTTGTGAAGGTAGAGATCTCGAGGTCAAACCCGCAGGCCTCTCCTTCCCCTGCGTGTTTTATAAATGGTGGCATATATTATAACAACCATGTTAGCATATGGTTATAAGATTCAACGTGGTTTGATATATAACATGTTTTATGGTTATTATATGGTTTACAAAGTTTGTAGATAAGGTTTGGCGCATTTAATATGTGATATGGTTCCACATTTTGTTATATGGTACGGCACTTTAGATTATCCATTTATATTTGGATAGGGTTTGTTTAATATATGGTTTGACTATGATATAGTTTAAATCCCAAGGGGTCCTCGGTGTTCGCCTGGTGTCAAGGGCTAAGCTTTCTCTTTTTCTTTTTATATAACAAAACCATACAACCTTAAAATCAGATTTGTGCCTTATCCCTTTCAAGGAATACATGTGGAGGTTTGGATAGTGCGATATTTGTGAACGCTATAAGGACTTATAGGTTTAGGGTTCAAATCCCATAGACTCTAACCTCTAACCAATATTTTGATACCAACCTTTACCAATTTTTTTACCATAACCAAATATATTTTTACCATTTTTAACCTTCGTTGTCGAAACTTCAAATGCTGACAACTTTTGCATCAGGAGGCTGTTTCGCATGAAACAAATGCTGTTGTAAAGTTTTTGACGAGATCCTTCATTTTGCAAGGTTTTATTTTCAAAACCATACAACCTTAAAATCAGATTTGTGCCTTATCCCTTTCAAGGAATACATGTGGAGGTTTGGATAGTGGGATATTTGTGAACGCTATAAGGACTTATAGGTTTAGGGTTCAAATCCCATAGACTCTAACCTCTAACCAATATTTTGATACCAACCTTTACCAATTTTTTTACCATAACCAAATATATTTTTACCATTTTTAACCTTCATTGTCAAAACTTCAAATGCTGACAACTTTTGCATCCGGAGGCTGTTTCGCATGAAACAAATGCTGTTGTAAAGTTGTTGACGAGATCCTTCATTTTGCAAGGTTTTATTTTCACTTTGAATACTTTAACTTAGATCGAATTTGAGATGATCCACCTAGATCAATCAGTCCCCATACTCTACTTAGAAGCTTAGGAAGGTCGTATATGAGTTGGGAATCCCTTTTTGTTTACACCCTAGGGGGAATTTCATCACAATTTCCTAGTAATTTTTCCCTTTTTTTCATCAACCCCAAATGAAGTTTTGGAAGTCTAAAACCAGTTCTAAAGTGACCAGAGAGTCTATTGAGAGGTATTAAGACTCACCATATCATTCCAACTCAAATTCATGACCATTTTGTGCCATTTGGAACTTCTAGAATCAAGACTAGTTAACCCCAAATTTTCCCCAAATTGTGCCTTTGTCTAGAAATTCCAAGTTGGGACATTACAGTGGTATTGGAGCATGATATTAGCACCTGTTGGAGTTCCATATTCATGTTTCCTAATGGCAGTATTCCTCTATTAGAAACTGAGTCTGAATACATTAACAATGGGAGAAAAGAAGGCGAAGAAGTTAATTCTGAGTACGAGAATATTAAGGAAAACTAGGATTCAAAGATATGGATTATAAGGAGGACAAGGAGGATCTTAAAACCTTTTTGAAGTCATGTCTTAAATACATGACCAAACATTTTATGCAAGGGTTCCAATTGTTGGCTAGCCAACTTGGGAGCAAGTCAACATCAGGGAGTAGTAATAGTACACCTCATTCTAAGAAGAAGACCTATGGCGAAGTTATTTTCTCAAAGACTGGACGTCACAACCGACCTCATGAATTCAAGAATCCAACCAAACCTATGATTCCTAAGTTTTTAGAGTCTAAAGAAATCCTTGACCCCACTTATGTTGTGAAGGAGGCATCACATGATTGGCATCAACTCAGTGAAGAATGTAGGAAAGTTCTGCCTTATGATCAGTTCCTTAGGGCATCTCATCAACTTAAGCAAGGAGGAACTAGGACTGGGGAACCACCTATAAATCATGAATTTTAGTATACCATTGGAAAAGTAACTATTCCTTCCTTTGATGGTTCTTCCCAAATGTCTGGTAATGCTTGGCTACAAAAACTAAGCATGTATTTCCAGTTAAATCCTATGGTTGAAGAAGATGCACTGAAAATGGCAATTTTACATTTTGAAGGGGAAGCCAATGATTGGTGGTTCCATGGTCTTAGAACCTTGGGACATGATCAAATTTTATCTTATGAGGGTTTCTCCAATTCCTTAATGGAGATATTTGATAAGAAAGACCCTGAACTTCCTTTCAAAGAATTAGCACAATTAAAGCAAGTAGGAACCCCTGAAGCATATAAGTTAGAATTTGAAAATCTCTCAGTAATGGTTTCTGGTGTTTCTATGGCTAGGTTGGTTTTAATATTTACTGAAGGATTGACAAAACCTTTGAAAGGGATTGTGAAATCCCACAAGCCAATTACATTGAAGGATGCCATGAATTTGATAAGAGACTTGTAGAATGTGTTGCCAAAAACCAAATATCCCCCTCAGCCTAATTTCCCTTCCAAATTCAAAGAAGGAAGGAAACCATGGAAAAATGACACTTTTTTCGAAGAGAATAAGGGAGGGCCAAGCAAAGAAGAACTCAAAAGAAATAAAGTGTGCTTCACATGTCAGCAACCTTGGGTTTTGGGACATAGGTGTGCAAAAGGGAAGGCACACTACATTGAAGTTTTCTCTGAAGATGAGGAAGAGGGAGGGGAGGAAGAAACACAACTTGCATCCCAAGAAGAGGGGTATGAAACATCAGAAGAAGAACATCCCACTCCTGAGACAAGAAAAATTGCATTACTTTCATGTGTACCTATATTTCACACCCTTAGACTCAAGGGTAGCATATAAGGCCAAAATTTTAAAGTCCTAGTGGCTGGAGGAGCCACTCATAACTTCATAGATGCAGCCTTGTTGGAGAGGAGAAAGCTACAAACTAAAACTTTTGATGGTTTTGCGATCATGATTCCAGGTAACAACTCTATGGACTGCACCAAATGGATTCCAAAGCTTCAAGTTACTATAGGAAATCATATAGTATTATTGAAAACTTCTATGTAGTGAATGTGGTTGATACAAATGTGGTTTTGTGTCATGTCCTCATCCCAATGAGACTACTAGTTAACAATTTTTGACCCACCTACTAATTCCCTAGGTTGGGGAGGAGGCAATAAAGTTTGCAATAAGGGATCTATGGGACCCAAGAGAACCTTAGTTTGTCATTTACACATTAAATTAGGTCATACAAATAATAAATATGGAGAAAATAAAGTGGCATTTCTTCATTAGGACATTTGTAGGTTCATGGAGACCTTGGGTGGCTATATTATTCCTTACACATGTCATGACTTAACCCTAAATTCGAAATTATGAGTAATGGGAAGTTCTTGGAAGGTAAAAAGGTGTCAAGTAACATATCATGAGCCCAAGGATTCAAATAGGTTAAGAGGAATAACTCCTTGGGGAAGAGGAAGAGGGTAGGATGTAATGTCCCTTTTTTGAACTTGTATTACAATGACCAAATTTTCACTTTTTACCCAATTTCGAACTTTGACTAGTTTTGATGTCTAGGTCTCCAAATTGACCCAAATGCTCCCAAATATTCCAATAAGGTGTATGAATGATATTAATACTTGAATATGATGTTCAGGGGTGATTTATGACCCTCCAATTACTTCTAAAAACTTGTTTAATATTCTAACCAAAGTAGGAGTCTTTACTAGCAAATTGGGGCTCCAATTCCCCCTGGGTAAATGCTGGAAATGGCTTCTCAAATGCTCCCAAACCCACTCGAATTTATGAAAAAAGGAAGAGGATTTTTAAGGGAAATTTTTAACATCTCATATGCATCATTATTAATTCTATACAATCTATTATTACCCTCTCCCAAATAGCTACAAAATCACTAATTCGACCCTTGGGAAAATGGCACCAAATCTTCTCCAAATGCAATTAAACTGAATAAAATGACCTCATATGCTTAAGTGATGAACATGAAACTTGAAATAATCATAAATTACATTCCATTCATTATAAATATATCAGATAGACATTCTTCCATTCGAAATAATCAACATTATCATGGCATACATGAATATAGTGGGGAAATGGTCATTGTTTGCTCATTAATAGTCACTTTTACATATAACCCTTTGATATTTTGACTTGAGAATTTTTGAGAATGAATAAAAAATCATATTTATCTTATTATAATCAGAAATGGACAGTGAAAATATCTTCCAATTTGAAATCATCAGCATTACAATGGTTCACAACAAGATAGTGAAGAAATGACACTATTTCTTCATTGTTTAACATTTTTACATGAAATATTTTGGTATTTAGACCTGAGAGTATTCTGAACTTGAAATATAGATAATTTACATCAGAACATAAAATAATGGGGCATTAGAATCTTCCCCAAAGAGATCAATATCTCACCCAAAGCGCAATACCTCCATGAGCAAGAATATGCAATAAAAACTGGAAATGGTTGAGAGAAAGTGTTGCACTAGAAGGAACCACGAGCTGCCCTGTAGCGTACACCTGCAAATACAAATCCATTAAATATCCATGAAAGAACTGATTGGCCTCTCCAAACACCAACTTGGATGGGAATCTTTCACCCTCGAAATTGGCTAAGGCAAGAAACTAGTCATCCACTAGCTCTCTCAATTCACAAATGCAAATTTCTCAAATGATCAAAAGCTCTTCTCTTGGTTGATCCTTGTATTTTATAAAAATCCTTAGACTTCTAAGTTTACCAATCCATCCACAAACTCAAGACAATTCGAATTAGGGTGTGTGCTCAATATTTGACATGTGTCGTCCCTTTCCTAGCCTTCCATCTTCCCCCAATTCGAGTGGGAACCCATTGAGATTCCCTGACTCACATGAGCGCCCTCTTAGATGCCATATTTAGACCTAACATGTAAGAATGGTCAAATTTCAGCCTTCAGGTCTGCAATATGTCACAAATGTCATAGCATCTTCATCATTGGTGTCATAGATGTTAGGGAATCTAGCCCAAGTGTCCAAGAAGCTCCCATTTGACTCTTCCTCTCCCATGTAAGTTACATTTCCTTCCCAATTCGACCTATGAGGAATGTGGAAAAGTGTATTATCCTTCTAACTCATCCAAGAATATTAGGCTTACCATGGATTCGAAATTGCAAGAGGAGGATGCCATGTGGCACATAAATTCTAGCTTGTGTGGGCCACATAATCTCCATGTGTCTCCATGCTCCATTGCCACTTCAATTTTCTCTTGTATTTATTTAATAAGCTCCATTATTAAATATTTATTCAATTCTAATGTCTGAACATCTTTTATTAGCTCCCTTATTAAAATTCCAAATGTATCCATCCAACCTAGGGAACTAGTATGTCACATACCCCAATTTTGTAAAATTATGTAAATTGTTTTATTATATTTTGAGACATTATGTTAAGCTTAATCCTAAGTAGGGATTGATGACTCAGCAGAGTCAACAGTTATGGAGTGTAATTCAGAATATTTTATTAATAATAAATAAATTGTGGAGACAACAGCATGGGAGAGATGTTAAAAGAGGTTACTGGTCAAACTGGTGGATGGAACTAGGTGGAAAGGCAAAAAAGACAAGTGGCAGCATCCTCAAGCACTTCCTAAGTTGCAGGTAGCAACTTCCCTATATTTGGGGTCATGATTCCCCAAGAAAGTGGAATGTGAGCAGGTGGCTTATTAAATGACAGTTAACCCAACTAAGACCTAGGCAATCTTTAAAAGTACTCAATGAAGAGAGCTAAGGCTGCTCAGTTTTTATTCCAGAAAGAATTCATTCAGCTGAATGTTATTCAGGAATTTCATTTGAGGAAGAAGGGAAAGACAATAAGGAAGTGCTTTGAGTGAATGTTTGCAGTAACTTGATGCTGATTACAGCTATTTGAGCTGAGGGAACTGACTAATAGTTCTGAGTTGATACTAAGTTGAAGACTGTATCTGTTTTGCTGCACCTAGTTCCAAGCTAGGGAGACCAGAGCAAGCTCGGGGGTCCTGAGAAGTCGTTGTCTGAGCGCTCTCCAAGAATTGGTAGGGAGGAACGGCCTCCCATTGCTGTTGTTGTCCACAACATTAAACAGGTTCTTCATTCATTTATTTATGTTTTTCTGAGTATAAATGGATAAATGTTATAATTATATATGTCTGAATAATTGTTTAGTATCTTGGAATGTTAGTAGCAAAAACCTGTTAGTATCACTGTGTTTTTCCACATCTGATATTATCAGATAGTACTCTAGCACAGCATCTCAGTGTTGAGAAGTAGTAAACTTCTGAACTGAGCCCTATTTTTACTTGCAGTTTATACAAACGTTTTTTTGTCTAACTCATTAACTATATTAAACAGTTTAAAATATTTTAGTCCTGTAAGTAACCTTGTTTAAAAAAAAAATACTAGCAGTAAAAAGAAAATGAAAGTTAGTACAAGTATTCTTGCAGTTAAGTTATGATTGTTCTTCTATCTTGAAAGGAATTCAGTTTTATAGAGTTAAAATGAAAACATTACTGACAGAAGAACTTACACATGTATCTGTTATTTAGCTACTTAAGGTTATAAGTTAAGTCTTTTTGTAACCGACTATATAACTTAGCGAGAGACTGCAATTTTCTTTCCAAGTTACTGTATACTCATTTATTTTAGCTAGGTTAAAGTATATTTTCCTAACTGTTATTCTTATGTTTAAATCTGGTAAATAGATGCTAATCTATATACAAGTATCTATACAAATACTTTATAAATAAATTACTTAAATTCTTAGTTTTGCATTATACAGTGATATTCAAACACTAGAAACAAGTAATGGTTAAATCATATTAAAACCATAATCATAGAATATCAAGGAGTAGTATTATGTTATAGTATTAAATTACAGTATTGTATTATAGTGTTGTATTATAGTACCTACAATGTAACAAGACGTTATACAAATAGTATAATAAAATAGATACAGAAACCTAGTATATTAAAGCAGAGGAAATAAACAATAAAATATTTATAACTAATCTTTTAATATGTACTAAAAGAAAAGATATATGTACAGGTTGCTCGATAATCGAGCTTAAACATTTTAAGCTTAATCATTAAACTAACGAGACAAAGGTCTCTTCACACAATATTTTAAAATAAAACCATCTATTAACATTTACAGCTGGGCTTTTAATAAACACAGTAGCATTCTTTTGTTTTATCCTTTCAATCACAGCATTAAATAAATGCAAGAAGAAGAACCAAATCTCTTTTTTTTAAGACAGAGGGTAAAAACCCTACCCATAATAAGCAGAAGTATAAGAACTAAAAATACTATGTTCATTAAATAACCATAGCTGTAAATGTAAAGCTCATGGCCTGCAAAACTCTAATACAGTAAACGTATGGCTCTCGGCCTATAAAAATATATTAACACAGTATTAACGCAAGGCTATAACTTGCAAAAGTATATTACAAAAACCTACAGCACTTTTAAAACAACACATTACATTCACGGCTGTAGCCGGAAGACTCTCGTAAGAGTCAGGGTTTTACCCTTAGAACCAAAAGAAAACTGTAAATATTAACCCTTAACGCATGGAGATTAGCAGGTCAGCCTCGGCCAAGAGCTTCCACTTTTATTCATCGCAGAGAAATAACCCTGCCCAAGAACTAATTCAAATAACCTACAGTCACACGCTAGCAGAGAACCTAGTAACCACAGAAGTGCACCCTTTCATCACAACCAGCAAGGAGGAATGCCATGGTTGGAACAGGGCTTACCCATGAAGCGTGAAGCCGAAGCATTAAGCGTTCTATTCTGCATCGAGGAGGTCGATTCTGCCATCAAAGGGCAGTCAAAAAGTTAGAAACCCTACAAAATATCTTAACTGATCTATTCTTTTGTTTTTTTAAAAAAATTTATGGGTACAAACTGTAAATTTATTTACCTGCAGTGTTTGAAGTCGAACGGCCACCGAAAAGCAAACAAGTGACCAAGAACTGGAGTAAACAAACCCTTTCGTTCTCCAGTAAGAATGGGCTGACAGGAAACCAAGAATCTTCTCCAAAGGAGACGCAGCTAGTAATTTTTAGAAGGTCTCGTTTGCATGCCGAAACAGATTAGTTACAAGAGTTCAACAAGTAACCCTTAACCAGCAACGACTCCAACGCCGCCAACAACCGAGCCACCAACATCTACACAGATCTGTAAGGAAAGCAAATGAAGGATAGCTAAAATCGAACAGCTTGAGGCAAGAAACCGACTGCAACAATCCACCAGGGTTTGCAGAGCTCAAGCCCGAAGGCGAGGGAGAGACTAAGGCAAGTAAAAGGGTCAGGTCAACTTATAAACATCCAATGCATGGCGAGGAGACAGGCACGACAGCGTTCAAATATTTTCCAATGAGTGGGTCGATTTGTTATGTTTCAAATCATTTGGATGGCAAACCAAATCATGGTATGGAGACAATGATAAGGTCGAACCATGACTTTACCTGCATTATAATTTACACGATGTAATGTTAGTCTTTAACAAAAACATTACAATGCAATCTATAAACTATAATATATCTACAATGTTATAATATGCATTACAATGTTTACAATGTAATATTAGTATTTAACATATAACACAATGCATTGCAAACGTTTAAGCTATCGTATGCCTATAATGTATTTACAATGTATCATTAACCCTAGCTTGATGTTTATA
>LPNX010489506.1:181949-231422 GCA_001517045.1 Pseudotsuga menziesii | reverse complement strand
ATCAAAACTGAAGTTTAGAGACCTGGATCAATAAATTTGGTTGGGTGAAACTCCAGGAAAGTCAAACCCTAGTTTGACCCTGAGCTAGGAGAAACCCTAAATACTAAAAATGATACGTTTTGGTACAGTCACTATATTCTGAGATTGGAGAAGTCTCAAAAGCCGAAAATTGCAGGGAGTGAAGATAAAATCCTGATGAACATTGTATCCAAATATCAGCCTCATCTTCGCCATATTTTGGGACATATGATCTCTCCAAGTTAGGTTTCTAGACTCTTCCAGAAATCATCCATAAACAGGACATCTGGGGAGATCTGCAATATCTTGAGCTACAGAGGTCCAAATGGAATTCTTGAAGATGTTCCAAAACGGGTATGTATTGTACGTTCTGTGGTCCGAATATCAGACTCAGAAGATGAACCAATGACACGTGTCATTCCGTACAACTTCACTATTCGGAACAGTCCTGTAACAGGTCACCTTGGGAAAAGGATCATAAATCCCAAATGGTGAAACCAATTCTGATGAAACCTGTAGTGTTGGATCCGGGACATGAGAGGTTACCTTAGTGAAAAATTTCAGACATAGAGGATCAGTAATTTTAGAGATATTACAGAAACAGTAACAGGCATTTATGTAGAAGAAATCAGAAAATTAGGGCTTCCTGCTCCGGGAGCTTCCCTCCACTGTTTTCAGAAAAGGAGTACATTGGACAGCTCCATTTGAATAGATCTATCTATTTGTCCAATCATATTTGAAATATTCCAAGTTTTGAAAATTAGGGTTTCTGCAACAAACCCTAGATCAGCGAACTCCGGGACAAGGACAGACACCTCAAATCGGTAAGATCTAATCCTTTGCTATTTCCATTTGAGGTTCTTATTTCAATATGATATATCACATCAGCTTGGTGACAAGCTTGGGGAAGTTGACAACTTCCAAGACTGGAAGTATATGATCTCTCTGAAGAAAATGGATTGGACACCTACATGAGTATAGAGGTTCCAGTTTCAGAGGGAGATGAGGTTAGAAGCCTTACACAAGAAGAACTTCGTCAAGTCCAAGAAGATCATGGTTGATTCAGTCATGGATCAACTTGTACCACAAGTGTCTTCCCTAAAATACACCGAAGATGTTTTATTCCTTTACCAAGCTATTTGAAATGAAGAACAAAAATCAGAATATGACCTAAAGAAACCAGTTGAAGAATGTGAATATCTAGAATGAAGAGACCATGCAGTCATAAGAGTCTCTCAAATCAAGAACAACTTGAAGCAGAAGTGAAGAATGCAGAAGTGGTGATGGCCACCTTGAATGGCCTCCCAGGATCGTGGAATTCATTCATTCAAGGAATGTGTTCCAGAAGGAAGTGATTACTTTCAGCAAACTTTGGGAAGAAGAAGAAGCTCTACCCATAAGAAGAGAAGATAAGATGGGAGCATTTGAAGATGTGGCTCTCACCATCCAAAGAAGATCCCTCAAGCAATGAGGAATATGAAGAAATCAACTCTTGAAGAACCTCTTATCCACCTCAGCATTTGGATAAGAAATGATGCGATTATGAATGAAGAAGACAATGAAGCTGAAGGCTTAAGAAGGAGTCTACCCTCGAAACAAATAAAGATAAGTATTCAATTGTCATTTCATGATTATGTTTTGTTATGCATTTGTTTATATTCAGTTGATGTATTATGTATGATAGGATGTTTGCATTAATGAAAATATACTACTAATATGCATGTGATGGGTAAGTAGCTCATGGTGCTATACAAATTCTCCATTGCTACTTATCTAGAATGAAACCTCTTTGCTGACATATTGGATTAGTGCACAATCTCAATGTTGTCCTGGTAGAGATGGAAGGCATCTAGAAAGTTTTAGTAAGATATGGATGAATGTTGTATTGGCTAAAGTAGTTGCATGGTCATATATTTATGCATAAGTATTTGTCAGTATGAATATTCCTTATGAAATGTTTCTAACCATATAATTGCATTTGACTTGTAGGAAATATCGCATACATAATAACCTACAAGCAAAGAAGAATGAAGGCTTGTTTCGAAGAGAAAGTGACAACATTTCAAAATGAAGAATAATATGACGAGTGCAGTGACATCATTGATGCAGAATCTTCCAGCCATGAAGAAGTAACGAAGAAGAAATGGAAGACCAGTTCAAGAAGAATGATGTCTATGATAAAGTATCGAGACCTGAAGAGAAGTTCATAGTTCCATCATGCAGTAGATGGAAACATTGTGGGATACAAAGCAAGATTCATAGCATGAGGCTTCTCATGAAAAGAAGGCCTAGACTATGAAGAGACATTTGCAGCCAGTAAGAGTTGAAACACATACATGATGAGATTGATGAAGATCTTAACCTTTGCTACAAGGTTGAAGTCGCAAGTCTATATACTAGATGGATACATAGAATACTAGTAGCATAGGAAGATACTTGTCACTCCAGTACATAATGTTTCAGTGCATAGAGTACATGGGATAGAGGGAGTATGATGCTTCGCTTCAAAGGGAGTGACTACATAATATCTTGAGGTTCGACATGGTACAATAGGATGGGCATATTAATGATGACTGTAGGATTTACTGAGAGTAAAGTGGATTCCAACCTTTGCTTCAAGTTTGAAGGCAGAAGACCAGTGATGTTCCTGTTATGTGTCGATGCACTATTGTCCTAGGTATGGAGGTATGGCAGAGTACAGATGGAATCTTCCTTGGACAAGGGAAGTATGTAGTAGAGATCCTGAAGAGGTTTAGGATGATGGAATGCAAGGCTATGGATACACCTATGGCATCGAACCTGAAGCTATTGAGTGATGCTTCATCATAGATGGTCGATGCTACGATGTATATTCAGATGATTGGGTCATTGATGTACCTGACGAACACGAGACCAGATATTTGCTTTGCTGTGAACACCTTGAACCAGTACCTAACAGATCCGAGAAGTGTTCAGTTGATTGATGCAAAGCATATTCTGGGGTACCTGAAGGGTACAATTTATTATGGGCTCAAGTATGATACGAATCAGAAGATTAACCTAGAGGGTTATGTTGATTCATATTTGGTAGGCAGTGCCATTGACAGGAAGAGTACTTCAGGATGTTGCTTCAGTATGGGATCAGGTGTGATCTCTTGGTTTAGCAGGAAGCAATCCTGTGTGGCACTGAGTACAGCTGAAGCAGAGTATGTCGCAGCTTGTTCAGCTAGTTGTGAGGTAGTATGGCTGCAGAAGCTACTGTCTGATATATTTGATCTCCAGTTGGATGTTACTTGTATACATTGTGACAACCAAAGTTGCGTGAAGTTGTCAGAGAATCCAGTGTTCCATGACAGGTTGAAGCATATTAAGATCAAATATCACTATATCAGGGATATGGTGCAGAGAGGAGCAGTGAAGCTCCTGTATGTTGCGACGGAGGAACAGATAGCTGATGTATTGATGAAGCCATTGGCTAGGTTGAAGTTTGAGTACTTCAGAGAGAGACTTGGTGTTCTCCAGATCGAGGCTTCCTCCCAGAGACAGTGATGAGTCCCAAAGCCATTCTGACGAGCAGGTCAGATGTAAGGGCTGAGCCATTCTGTCATGGTGAGAGGATTGGTTCCTTCCATGACTGATATGAGTGCTGAGATTGAGAGCCATTCTGATGAGTAGGTCAGATGTAAGGGCTTTGCCATTCTGTTCATGGCTAAAGGATTTAGTTCCTTCCATGTCAGATGTAAGTGCAGAAATCTCTCTTCATTGTGGTTGAGACTCTTCCATCATTATGGTGGAGGTGGATCCTTCCTCGATGGGATTGTGCCATTCTAATGAGCAGGTCAGATGTAAGGGCAGTGCCATTTTGTTCATGGCTAAAGGATTTAGTTCCTTCCATGTCAGATGTAAGTGCAGAAATCTCTCCTCATTGTGGGTGAGAGTCTTCCATCATTGTGGCGGAGGTGGCTCTTGCCTAGATGGGATTGTGCCATTCTGACGAGCAGCTCAGATGTAAGGGCAGTGCCATTCTGTTCATGGCTAAAGGATTTAGTTCCTTCCATGTCAGATGTAAGTGCAGAAATCTCTCTTCATTGTGGTTGAGAGTCTTCCATAATTGTGGCGGAGGTGGATCCTGCCTGGATGGGATTGTGCCATTCTGACGAGCAGGTCAGATGTAAGGGCAGTGCCATTCTATTCATGGCTAAAGGATTTAGTTCCTTCCATTTCAGATGTAAGTGCAGAAATATCTCTTCATTGTGGTTGAGAGTCTTCCATCATTGTGGCGGAGGTGGCTCCTGCCTGGATGGGATTGTGCCCTTCTGACGAGTAGGTCAGATGTAAGTGTAGAAATCTCTCCTCATTGTGGGTGAGATTCTTCCATCATTGTGGCGGAGGTGGCTCCTGCCTAGATTGGATTGTGCCCTTTTGACGAGTAGTTCAGATGTAAGTGCAGAAATCTCTCCTCATTGTGGGTGAGAGTCTTCCATCATTGTGGCGGAGGTGGCTCCTATTTGGATGGGATTGTGCCCTTCTGACGAGTAGGTCAGATGTAAGTGCAGAAATCTCTCCTCATTGTGGGTGATAGTCTTCCATCATTGTGCCGGAGGTGGCTCCTGCCTGGATGGGATTGTGCCCTTCTGACGAGTAGGTCAGATATAAGTGCAGAGCCATTTCACAGATGGTAGTTGATGTGTCCTACCATGCTGGCGAATATAAGTGCTGAGCCATTTCATAGATGATAGTTGATGTGTCCTATCATGCTGGTGAATGTGAGTGCTGGGCCTTTCTGATGTGATTGTAGTTTACTACATGATCAGATGTGAGTGCTGGGCCTTTCTGATGTGATTGTAGTTTACTACATGATCAGATGTGAGTGCTGGGCGTGCCTTTCTGACGAGCAGGTCAGGTGTAAGTGCTGGGCGAAGACCTAGAGGAGAGTAGGCCTACAACTAGCATGAAAAAGGGCTGGCTCTATAGAACTTCCTATGACGAGATAGTACACACATGATGATGACCAGTGGAGATCCAGATCGAGCTATGATCCAGATCTAGTTATGATGACTCCGAGAGATCTAGATCGAGTGATGATCTAGATCCAGCAGTGGTGATCCAGATCGAGTGATGATCCAGATCCAGTCCAGTGATGTTGATGTAGATCGAGTGATGATCTAGATCCAGTGATGCCATTTTATGATGATCCAGATCGAGAGATGATCCAGATCCAGATGACTTGAAGATGAAGATGACTCAGATGATCTAGTTGATGCAGAGAAGAAGACCAGTGCTGAAAAATTGTGTCGAAAGAATACCTTCCTAGTTGAGAGGGAGTGTTGATGTATATGTAACTTCAGAATGTATTCTTCTATGTATTCTATGTATTGTAACCCGATGTTTATTCCAAGATGTTTCTATTATGTATTTGAGTCATGTGGTCATGCCCCGATGTTTCGATGGGGAGGATTAATAATGTAATCAAGTCATGTCAAGTCATTAGGTAAGTCCCCATAGTGTCGGGGAACTTGAGTTATTATACACTAATTAAGGTGTAGGCTCGAGTAGTAATTATTAGGGTTGAGCCTACGTGTGAAATGGCAACTTAAGTGAATGGACTAATATAAATAGAGAGTGTGTGTCTCTCTATTTATCACTTGTGAATTACATCACTTGCTCTCTCAAGTGTGGCGCACCTTTGGAGAAGGAAATACTTTGGCTTGACAGAAGACAGAAGGCTGCTGTTGTGTTGGGAGGTCATCTTACTGTTTTGGGATCACATCTTGTGGTGATACTATCTTAGAGGAAGTTGAGGGTTTTTCTCCATTTATGGTTTCCCCTCCTAAAATCTTTGTGTCTCTTGTCTCTTGTGATGTGCTTATGTGATTTCTGTGCTTGTTATTCTCTCAGTGAAAAGATCTTAACATAATGCTAGCTTAAATGTTGAAAAACTAACAAAAACCTCTATCAGTTTTGCAACAGCTGTTATCATTTGAGAGATTCAAATTCATCTTTGTGGCCTATTTTCAGGGTTTGAATTATTTAATAATTTCTTGTTTTAGTCACAAATTTCCAGCACGTATTCCGATCAATTGAAGTGGAATTTTAAAAACCAAGAGACGTTTTTTTTCACAATAGACTCATTTAAAAAATATCTCTTAGGCTTTGCACAGGTGTCCCACATCCATAGATATGAAGGCGTCTTGGAGACCCAAATTTTCAGAAATTTGCCAAATTTCCCCAAATCCGATTTGCTATTTTTGGGTTAATTGTCCCTAAAGATTTTGAGTTATCATATAACTAATTGATGTAATTGTTTCAAATTTTGACCTAGAAGGTAGTTATGGAACTAATTTACCTTTGTAAGGATAAAAGGAAGACAAACATACAGTTTTGTGCTGGGATTTTTCACTCAAGGAGAGGCTTTTGGAGCTTTGATTTCTCAAGCTAACATTTATAACTCTTATGTAAGTGGATGACTATTATTGATTATATATAAAATGCTAAGCCCTTTTACCTATCATGCTTTTTCATTTTTGATCTGCTTGATTACGCAGTCTACAATTTCATTTCCTATTTAAATGTTTTTTCATGTAAATGCTTGTAGCCTGTGGGTGGTATTAGTATTTCATGTGTAATGTTTATGGCTTATTGGGATGTGTTCGATCACCAGTTTATTAAACTTGCATGATTCAGTTCTGTATTAGCTTGTGGATGTTTATTTCCTCGATGATGAAGTTTTAAACCAAAACCCTAAAAACCAATTTTACTCTATTTCATTTTGAGATTGTGTTGGCTTGTTCTTCTACTAGTCTGAGAACAATTTATGGAACTAACATCTTTGGCACCATTGGCAGGGATGAATATGAAGTATATCTTCCTTGGGATGTCATTATTCATCTGATTTTAAGAGGTGAACAAAGTCAAAAAATCTTTTAGACTACTATTTTTCACCGGCAACTCCATGATTAAAGATTCCAATGCAATGAGAATTTTGTTGACAGAAAAATGAAGAAGCCAAATGGAAAGATTAGGTATCATCTTGTTACATTCCTCCATGAGGTTTTGTTCTTATTCATTAGTTCTTTTCTGTATTTCCCATTGCATGTCAAATAACTTATTTTTTGTTTTGTCTATTCTGATGATCATAAACCTTCAGGTACATATCCCTCTTTGGAAGAAGAAAGTATGCATTCTTATTGTTTTATTGATGTTGATCCTATTCATTCATTTGAAATACATGTGCAACATAATATACAAAAACCCATATCTCTTGAACCGGATTATTTTGGTCATCATGTAGAGAATAAAGTTGATCTATTACCTTATACCATCACTATTGAAACTTGCGAAAACCTTGTTGAACCTCATTTTCAACTCACAAATTTTCAGTCTAGAATCAGACAGAAGATGTTTAAACCTCTTAGGATGCCATATCTATTACATCCTTATCCTTCCTACTTTGTTGAATATATTCCCCATTTTACTGGAAAAGACCATATAACAGAGAAGCATTTAGGATCTTTTCATAATTTCATTGATAATTTTGAAATCATCCATGAGGATGTTGTCATGAGGTTATTTTTGAAATCCTTTGCTGTATATGTTGGGTTTTGGTTGTGAAATTTAAAAGATGATTCAACTGAATCGTGGGAAGAGTTACATGATGTCTTTTTGAAGTATTGGGTTAAGAATAAATATTATGATCAATTTCTTTCTGAATTTTATAGTTTGAAAAGGGAGAATGATGAGCCAATTACTAAATTTAATTGGAGGTTTCAAAGTTTTTATATCAGTATGCCTACGGAGATCAGACCTTTGGAAAAAATTTCTATGGTATATTATGTTATGGCTCAACATTCAGATCTTGTCTTTTTCTTGTTAGAAAGGAAATGATCATCTTTAATAAAATTGTTTGAGGATGAAAAAGGAGTGGAGGAGAACATTCAATCTTGCAAAATGATTCGAGATCAGGCTCATGTTGAAGATATACAAGCTTATGAAAAGGAATAAGAACATAGGTGTCATTCAGATTTAAGACAGATTTCTTCATCATTTTCAGATTTTCATATGAACAAGGATATAAACGACGCTTGTGTTGATTCTTCATATCAGTTTGATGACTTTTTCGATGGTAATATACTTTCAGTGGATTATAATAGACATTTCCTAGTTCCTGCTATGAGATTATCATGTTATGGAGAAGAATTTGTTTCTCTTCAACCTCTTACTATTGATATAAGAAATAAGTTGCCACTCTTGACTTATGGTCACTTTTAGAATTTTATTTGTTCAAGTTTTGATCAAGGGTTTTATTTAAAGGTCGAGAAGCAGTTTGAAGAGCCCTTGGTTTCCATTCTTGATCCAAGGTTTAAAAAGAACAACAATGGAGAGGAAAATAATGCTTCACTTTATGATGAATATAATGAAGACATTGAAGTTTTAAATCAGAAATTTCATGATCCCGTGGCTTCTTGGATGGAGTTGTATTTTTCAAAGGTTTGCAATGCTCCAGCTTTTGTCATACTTCCTATTTCCAGTCATAAGTATCAACGGCCTACAAACTGTTTATTGTATTTATCACACCTTTTGTGGGTTTTCTCAAACAGTAGCATGCATGGAATTATGATTCTCAGTCAAATGGTTTCTTGGCTTCACTGAAAGTATGATTACACTTGATTGGGTTGTTTCCTCTAATTAGAAGTAGGAGTAAATAGCAGAATAAGCTCGCTATATGAGTATGAAGATTCTTTTCAATATGCTGGTTTGTAGCAGTATTTTGTCATTTCAGAGGTATGTGTTCAGAGTTTGAGAAAGTTGCAAAGATTTGGTAAATGACTCCATCACCCAATGAATATGGCACAAGGTCTATAGGTTCTTAAAGACTCACAAGGAGGACTTCATCCCAAAGTAAGAGCCAGATGTTATAACTAGATCTTGTTCTTAGTTTATCTGTTCTTTTTCTCCTAATTTTCGATCATTGGTTTAAAATGATTTTACATTTTATGTTGATTTTAAGAACTTTTGACAATCAGTAATTTTTGTTGTGTTTAATGCTTTTAATGGTTGAATTATTTCGTTAGTTTAGTTTTAAGGTTTGTCTTTTGGGCTTATTAGTTAATATGTATATCTTTAAGATTTCAAAAACTTATAATAAAAGTTTATTCCAAGTTTGTTTATAATCTAACCCTCATTTTTGAGTCCTTTGTCAAATATTTTCATGAAGAGATTCCTATAGCAGCTATGTTTTTCTTATTTTTGTCATTATCATTGGGAGCAGATTATGAGGTGATGGAAACAAATTATGGAAAACCAAAAGAGGTTTTTGTCCATAGCATACTCGTTCACAAAAAAATACCTCAGTTTTGTAACAACTTTTACCATTTGAGAGATTTGAATTCATCTTTGTGGCCTACTTTTAGGGTTTGAATTATTTAATAATTTTTTTATTTTAGTCACACATTTCCAGCACGTATTTTGATCAATTGAAGTGGAATTTTTAAAAACCAAGAGTATTTTTTGTTCACAATATATTCATTTATAAAAACCTCTCTAAGGTTTTTCATAGGTTTTCTGGATCGAGAGATATGAAGGCGTATTTGAGACCCAAATTTTGAGAAATTTTCCAAATTTCCCCAAATCCGATTTGCTATTTTTGGGTTAATTAGGATTTAAAGATTTTGATTTATCATGTAACTAATTGTTGTAACTATTTCAAATTTTGACCTAGAAGGTAGTTATGGAACTACTTCAACTTTGTAATGATAAAAGGAAAACAAACATACAGTTTTGTGGTGGGATTTTTCACTCAAGGAGAGGGTTTTGGAGCTTTGATTTCTCAAGCTAGCATTTATGACTCTTATGTAAGTGGATGACTATTATTGATTATATATAAACTGATAAGCCCTTTTACCTATCATGCTTTTTCATTTTTGATTTGGTTGATTGCTCAGTCTACAATTTCATCTCATGTTTAAAGGTTTATTCATGTAAATGCTTGTAGCCTGTGGTTGGAATTAGTATTTAATGTGTAATGTTTATGGCTTATTGGGATGTGTTTGATCCCTATTTTATCCAACTTGCATGATTCAGTTCTATATTAGCTTGTGTATGTTTATTTCCTCCTTGTTGGTGAAATTTTAAACCAAAACTTTAAACCAAAACCCTAAAAACCAATTTTATTCTATTTCATTTTGAGATTGTGTTGGCTTGTTCTTCTAGTAGTCCGAGAACAATTTTTTGCACTAATACATGCATTCCTATAACCCATTGGTCGGATGAATGAAAGCTATACGCCACTTTTGATGTCGACATAGTTGACATGTTTTTGAAATGTAATTTTTGTAATATATCAGTTTTTTTAAATGTAAATTTTGTAAAATTATATATGTGAGTATGTGGATTCACTTATACTCTATGTGCATTCACCTATACCTATGAATACCAAGAATGTTCTAAGACCATGTTATGGAACATCAATTTTGTCTAACTTGTTTTTGGTGTATTTGTGCAAATACATGTATATCACACTTTATGTGTGAAAAGTTCTAAATTACATGTTATAAATTATAAATCACACCTTTTTTGCAAACTTGTAAATTTTTTTACAAATGAAATCAAATTTAAAATTTTAGTTGTAATTGTTTTTGTAAATGAAATCAAATTTTATATTGTAACTGTAAATTGTAGTTGTAATTTAAAATTGCAAATTGTGACTGTAATTTGTACCTACTAAATATTACATTGTAAAGTTGTAAATTTTGTAACATGTTAATTGTAAGTTATGTTAAATATTGTTAGTTTCATTCAATTGACAATTTTGCAAAGATGTGAACTTGTAAAATTTGTAAACATTCTAAATTTTGTAAACTTGTAATTTATTAAATTGCAAAATTATACAATTTCCTAAAATTGTAAAACATTAATGATTGTTAAATATGTTGAAATTTCAACTGAAAACAAAATTTAAATTATAACTGCAAATAACTAAAATATTTAACAGCTCGTTATGTTAAAAAAAAATTCCATATATATATATATAATCATAAAATACAAAATAATAATGTAAAAAATAATAAAGTCCACAAATACAACAGTCTACAAATCACCCCTATGCCATTGATCGAGATATCAACCATCATGGACACTACCATCAGCTGCACTATGTCGTTGGCCATCCTCATGCTCATCGCAAAGAAAATTTCCTAGGTCTGGGAACTGCAGAAGTTATAATCATGAGCTCTTCAAGTTAGTTACATACAACATATTTAAATTACATGTACAATGTGACAAAAAATTAAATATATATGAGACACAGATCTATGAACTCACCTCGCTCGAGTTGAGTGTCCGGTTTGGGAGGTTGGGTATCTTCTAAGATGAGCCTTCATCAGGACTCGACTAATGAGAAACAACCCATTGATATGGAAACATAATGATGCCTTCAACACCCTCATTTGCGGTTACCTGTGTCTGCGCCTGTTTCCATGACATGAAAATAGAACTATATTAATGAATTCAAATTTGAACTAGAGAATTATTATTTGAACATGTAAATTATAATCTAAACATAAATGGGCAAACAATTTGAACATAAATAACTAGTGCCTCGTCAACTTGCGTGTCGTGAGTAGGAATCGGGTGGGGTTGTTTAGAATCTTATGCAATTCCCTTGCCTCTATCATGTACGATATGAACAACATAAATGAAAAAATTTAGAACAAACCGAAGTATCACATGTTCAACAATTGACTCATTTAGAAATTCAAATTTAGGATGACAGTTAACACATACCTCATTGATGTGGGCAAACGAAAATTGAGCGGGACCTCAAACAGATGCATCACAACCGGAAAGGACCTCCATGAAAATGGGCTCTTGCATGGAGGTCTAACACAAAGCAAAGTATTAATTAAAAAATTGATTCATTTGAACATACATTACAATCAAGACAATCAAATGATGAAAATCAAATGACGACAATAAAGATATACATGTCTCATCGATCGAGGCTTGCAACTATCATGCAGTTGATAATATGCATCACGGGTGTCGATAGCATACTGAAACACTGTATCATGATCAAGAATGCAGATAATTTCACCATCCACCCACTGTAGATGACGATTTGTAGGTGAAGTCGGTGCTCTTTGTCTCTCTTTTTGCACAACCATCATGGTACCATGTAATGTCTTGTGTGCTGCCTCTGCTACTGCAGTCCTCTCCTCAATCACTAGTTGAGATGACTCAGCTACATCATCTATCCTCATCACTGTCCTTCTAGGGATACCTACCAAAGGCTATGGATCTGGATGAGCTTGAGGGTCTCTCCTAGCCCAGGACATGCATGACTGCCTCCCCCACCAGCACCATAGAAGCTCGAGGGTGTGTTGGTGTAATTTGGGTACTTTCCCAGGAAAAACTCTACATATATATGTTTTACAAAGTATAGTGGGACCTATTCATAGTGGGGAAACATGCCCCACACTCCAATAAACCTATCATATACATAAGGCGTTGTAGCCTCTAGATTAAACTCCTTAATTTTAAGTGGTTGACTAGTGGAGCAATCAAGAGAGATACCAAAGAATTTTCCCTTCACATCATGGCCAACTATTGTATCTTTCACTGCGGGCCATTTATTAGGACCCATCACTGCGGCCCTTCTTCTCTAGCATGCAGTGGCCCAAAGAGAACTCAATGGTCCGATGGACCTCTATATCTTCATTAGATTTTTTACTACCTCTAACATCATCCACATCGAATGCGATGCAGGATCGTGGCATAAAATGGAGCAGATGTTAGTCCGCAAAAAACCATGCTAACTCATAATGTCTTGCAACATGATGCATGTGATCTCATCCTCCCATGATTCTTCCTCAGAAGTGTCTAGGCCTTTTTGTGAAGCCGTGGCACCAGAAGAATTAGATGAAAACATAAATGTGAGTCAAAATACATACATGAACTGTAGGTGAATTTGAATTCAATATAAATTAAAGGTACTGAGTAACTCAAAGAAAAATATATATTCATTTAGTGTACCTGTCTCATGGGGAACCTTCCCACTGACACCAGCAATATCCTCCTCACCGCTCGTATGCACAAAGAGACTGCCACTGTGGCTGCCGCTCGGTTCCCTAGTAGGAGCATGTGTCGACATAGGACGCATGGGTGAACTTGTGAAAATAGAGACATACAAGTTGATGATTAAATATACACATGTGAAACAATTTAATTTTATGTAACTAACAACAAAAAGTACATCATATGAACTTGTATAGATATGAGTCCTTTGTCGACCTCCGGAGCGAGGAATGGCTACAGGTCCTCTAGTTCTCTTCCTTCGAAGAACCGAAGAACCCCACTATGTAGATGCATCTATATGAAATAATGCATAATAAATGCAATCAGCATATAATATAAGATAAATGATAAATATCTCAATAGCAAATACGTATAAGAGATAATTATAATTTTATTAGAAAAGTAAAATAACAAAGTAGAAATAATTTGACAGTATTTTATAGACCACTCACATTTCAAAAGATAGAAAATACTTATGGGAGATTTTGTGTACCACTAGCATTTTAAGGGAAGAATTTGTTTTTTTTTTGGCAAAGGGTGGGGGGGGTTAACCTTAATTTGACAACGGTTCTTAATATGGTTTGGGGAACCTCCTCTCATTTGGATCCATTCTATTCTTATTTCATAAATTTATTATTGGAGTCAAACTTGGTGGATGTCCTTTCTTATCCAATGGCCCTAACTTCGAGGAATGGTATGGATGGGCCCTTTGGGGCATCTAAAATACTTCATCGGTTTCTTGTTTTAGGTACTTTGTCTAAAATTGTCTACAGATTTCATTCTTGGACATTGATCTCGAGCATCTCTAGCCACTTTAAGGTTGATGATTGTCTCACGTCTAGGGTTTGGATTTTTTCCAATCCTCTATGTATTCTTGGAGGATTGAAAAAAATTGGGCAGCATTTCTACTTGCCTGGCACACATTTCAAAATTAAGGTTGATAGATATATTTATACAAACTATAAATTTAATGTTTAAATCTTAAAAATTTGAATTTTTTTAATCATCTGTGTATTCTTGAAGGATTGAAAAAATTTGGGCAGCATTTCTGCATGCCGGGCACGCATTTAAAAATTAAACCGAAAACATAAACACTACCAGTTGACAAAATATATATAAAACAAAAAAATTAAATTTTAAATAAATAACAAATTTCAATTACAATTTTATGAAAATTCAGTAGCATTTCTACTTGTCGGCACACTTTTCAAACATATTAGAGATAACAACTAACCTAAAACATCTATAACAATGTTTTTTCTCATTTTTAACCTAACCTTTTAAAATTTTAAAACTTTAAAAATAGAGGTAAATTTCCATTTAAATTTCAAAAAACAAGGTTTGGGCTACTTCAACATCGTGGTGAAGGGATGGGTGGTCATGGCTTGTGCGGAATCTCGGTCGAGGTCTCTAGTTGCATCGCAGATCGATCAAGGTGTTTCTATGGAGGAAATAAGAAATAAGCCACGACTACTAGTGAACTTAAAAAACAAAATTTAGCAAGGAGCTCGATCGAGGTTGGTAGCTCGATGGAGTTCTTATTAAAGCCTCGATTGAGTTATTGGTAAACCCTCAATCGAGCTATTGGTAAACCCTCGATCGAGCTATTGGTAAACCCTCGATCAAGGTCTTAACACCTCGATCAAGGGAGTATCAAAAGCTCGATCGAGAGTTGATAAAAAAATTGATCGAGGGTTTGTTAAACCCTCAATCGAGGTTTTGAGACCTTGATCGAGGGTACATTTTTTTCCCCTAAATTTCCTTGCTAAAAATTGTAGCCCACCTCCATGGATGCACCCATTGGTAAGCTAAAACATAGTTCCTTTCTGTTTACATTTGCATTTTCGAAATTAGTACTACTTCAAGTTTAATTATAATATTTCTTTTAGTTTTCTAAGAATACAATAGAAATGGGTGGTAATTTATTTTCCTTTTTTAAAGAACTTATTCATATATTACTATCCATGAATGCAATTATCAATGTTTCAAATAGTGCATGTTAAAATTCATTAAATGAAATGATCCATTTTATTGGAAGTATGGAATATGAGTTCCAACTTCTCTTATATGGGTGAATCCTAACCATCATTAAGTCAAATCCCAAAACATAGTTATATACATGTGTTGTACTACTTAGTGTGATGTCACATGGAGGTATGAAAAGTAAGACCTAGACACTTTTAAGGAGAAATTTTTTTGTGGCCCCTTTATAATGGTTTGGATTTACATTGATGTACATGATTATATTTTTTTTATTAAAATTTGAATATTTGATGTATTTTCTAGTGATTGGTTTTCTATCCAGTTTTAGTCCAATTCATGATTTTGAGAACTTTAGTTCTAGTCCTACTTTAGTTTTGATAACTTTGAATTATGCAACAAGTCATAGAAAAAAATATACACTCCTACAATCTTTGAAAACCCAATATTTTACTAACTACCAAAGAATCAATATCATTGAAATAATAGTTCATAAACCTTGTAAAAAATCAAGAATATTGCATTTATGGAAGCCATGTAAAAAATTAACAAAAAAGCTAATACTCCAATATATAATGGCAATAGTAGATAACCTACATGTTTGAAACAAAATTGCCTCTATTATCAATACTTCTATGCTCAACACTAGTGCCAGGTTCATGATCAGCTGATAATTGAGAGGCCATTCTATGACAAAACCACTCTAGTGTCATCGACATTTGTAACTAAGATTTTTCTACCATCACTAGTACAATTTGGAAAATTTCTATTTACACAACCAAAAATGTTAGTCATGACAATTTTCATAAGCTAAACACTCCACATTTGAGAAATTTTAAGTGGCATAGCTATAAATGACCAACCTAAATCACTAATATAGATGAGGATGCAGATTGGTGATAGCTAACGAGAGTCTCTTTTAATGCATTAGATGCAATAGAAAACTAAAAATACATGCATCCCTCAACTTACGCTGATATTTTGAGATACTTACATAATAAATATTGATTTGAGTAAACAAGATGAAATTTAGGAAATTGAATCACTTTTGCTATTATATAAGTTTTATCTATTCAAAATGTTTATAACTATCTCACGTTTGATCTTTTCTAATAGGTACTTTGTATTTTTGGGGAAAATGATAAGGTATATTTATTTGTGGGTGCAAACTTTGAGTGCAGAAATGATGGAATCAACCTACAAAAAATGGAAGACATAAAAACAAATAGTACTAGTGCAACACGATTTTTCCAAATAAATTTAATACTATATTTTTTTAAAATTATATAAGTTCTCAAACCTTGAAAACGGTACATTAAGTGTGAGGGCATATTTTGAAGGTCTTAATGCAATGATAATGAATTTTTGTTATAGCATGTAGAGGTGGGGTCTAGTAGTGCAACATACAATTTTTTTAAATGCTATAGAAATGAAAAGGTTATGGAAGAAACACTGACAAAGTGATTTTTGAGTTGAGGAGTAATGACAAAATAAAAATATAAGAACAAATATTTTTAAAAACAAATTAGATATTTGGAATCTACAAAACCAAAGAGAGGGGGGAGAGGGATGGGTGAGAGAGAGAGGGAAGGGGAGGGAAGGGGAGAGGTGGAAGGATTTGGAAGGAGGGATATAGGTGGTAGATAGATAGAGAGAGAGAGAGGTGGGAGAGAGATAAAGGGAGAGGGAGGGGAATATATCGATGGAGAGAGAGAGAGAGAGAGAGAGAGAGAGAGAGAGAGAGAGAGAGAGAGAGAGATCAAGTTATAGATAGAGAGGGATAGAGAGGGATAGAGAGAGGGGAAGAGGAAAGGGGGTGAGGTGGATGGAGAGGAAGATAGGGAGAGAGAGGGATAGAGAGAGGGGAAGAGGAAAAGGGGTGAGGTGGATGGAGAGGAAGATAGGGAGAGAGAGGGGATAGTATTTTGTTTTTAAAAATCAATTGTTTGGAATCTGCAGGAAAATTCTATCTTGGTCTAATCCTTCATTCGTTTTGGTCTTAGAACTTGAAAATTTTAGTTGTCTACAAAACCCGTGTGTGATATAGAGTTACAAAATACACACACAATTTTATCCCTAAAACACATCTACAATATGTACCACTAAAATTATATTTTATATGACACTAAGGATTAGTAGGGTTTATGGTGAAAGAGGGAGATAAACAAAGAGAGTAGTAGAGGATACGAGAAAGAGAAAGAAATATATCGGGTTCAAGGGTATAGTGAGGAGTAGGGAGGTTACAGAGATGGGGGGTATAAGTGAGTGTTGATGTATTTGTAACTTCGGAATGTATTCATGTATGTATCTTATGTCTTGTATCCCAATGTTTATTCTGGGATGTTTTTGTAATGTAATTGATTCATGTTGGCCTGCCCAGATGTTTCGATCAGGAGGATCTATAATGTAAACAAGTCATGTCAAGTCATTGTGGGTAACCCTCCTATTGTCTAAGGGTTAAATTCCACGTAGTTTTGAGGCACTAGGGTTATTAGACTCACTTAGTGAAGTCGTCCCTAGTAGGGTTTTAGTCATGCTGGGAAGCAGTATAAATAGGGAGGTGACCTCTCTATTGAACACACATCTTATACACACTCAAGTGTAGTGCATAGTTGAGGAAGGAAAAGACACTGGGGCTAGATAGAAGAAGGTTACTGCTGTCGAGAGATCATCTTCTATTTTGGCTTTTCTATTTTGGTGTTGATTCTATCTCTGAGGAAGTTGCGGGGTTTTATCCATTTATGGTTTCCCCGAGGAAAAACACTATTTTCATTGTCTCTTGTGTTTTATTGTTGTACTTGTTATTCTCTCAATTAAATATCCTAATAATCCTAGCTTAATGTTGAAAAACTAGCATGGTATCAGAGCTAACCTGAGAAGAAAACACTCTGCAGCTGTAGGAACTAGGGATTCCTAGTTTTTGGACCTTCCTCCATATATTTTCAGAAAAAGTAAGGTGGAATAAATATCCTCCCTAGGGCACATGTTTCTGTTGAAGTAGAATCCAATTATGAGGTTTTTCAATTTTGTACCCGACACTACTGCTCAAAATTAGGGCTTTTCATAGAAGAAGAATTTTTCAATGAGCCCGAGCCTGGATTGATCTCCTCCCTAAAATCAAAGTTAGGGATCAATTTCAAAGCATTTGGTTGAACAGAACTTTGTAAAAGCAAAACCCTAATTTGCTCCTGAACCAGTACTACAAGATTTCAGCTCCAAATCCAAATCCAACATCTTGACCTGCTAAGATCTAACTCTTTTGTATTTCCATTTGAGGTTCTTAGTTAATATGTCTCATCACACCAAGCTTCATGAAAATATTGACGGAGCTAATAACTTTCGAGCCTGGAAATATAGGATCTCCCTGGTTCTGGAAGAGAATGAGTTAGACTCCCACATCAATGAGGAGGTTCTAGTTCTAGAGGGAGATGAGGCTAAGGCCTTACATAAGAAAAATTTGGTTATGGAAAAGAGGATCATTGCTGATTCTATCAAGGATCACCTTATACCACAGGTGTCCTCCCTCAAGACACCTAAAGCTATGTTTGATTCCCTAAGCAAATTGTTTGAAGGGAAGAACATAAACTGGAAGATGACTCTGAGGAATCAACTGAAGAATGTGAATATCCAGAATGCAAAGACCATCCAATCTTACTTCACAATGGTTTCTCAAATCAAGGAACAATTAGAAGAAGTAGATGAAGAAGTGGAGAATATATAAATTGTGATGACCACCTTGAATGGTCTCCCTAGAACATGGGACTCCTTCATTCAAGGGATCTTTGCTAGAAAGAAGTTAGTCAAGTTCAGCAGACTATGGGAAGAATGTTCCGAAGAAGAAGCTCGGATAACAACTCGAGAAGAAAATATGGGAAGTTAAGATCAAGCTCTCACAGTACAATCCAAGAAACCCAGATTCAGCCATCATTGAAGTAAGTACTCTCATCAAAGGAATAAATCTAGAAATCCTAGAGATAAGTCTAAGTTCATTTACTATACATGTGATGAAAGAGGACACTTTGCTAGAGATTGTCCTAAGAACAAAAGTAGCTCTCGTAATAAGAAGGGAAACAAGAGAAGATATCATGCTCATGCTGCAAAGGATGATGAACCTTCATCAAAGAGAAACAAATATGAAAGTGAAGATTCTTCAAGCGAGGATGAATATGTTTTGATTTCTGCTCTCACAGGAAACAATACTTATCGAATAAATGATTGGCTTAGAGATATTGGGGCTTCCAAACATATGGCTGGGTTCAAGGAATCCTTTGTGAGACTTTCAGAACATCAATCACCCCACAAGGTGAAGCTAGGAGATGAATACCAATATCCAATAAAGGGTAGTGGGGAATCTTCCTATAAGCTATACTCTTGAAAGTCTATGAGAATGAAGAAAGTATTATTTGTGCTAGGACTCACGAATAACCTTCTCTCCATATCGGCATTAGATTCAAAAGGAATGAGGGTTGCATTCATAGATGGTCAAGTCATCATGTGGCCAAGAGGAAAGACTATTGATGATGCAATAGTGATTGGTGAACAAGAAGGAGGTTTGTACAAATTGAATGGCCATCCAGAACAAGCCTTGGTCCATGACATAGTAGAGACAAATGAATTTTGGCATAGAGGGCTTGCTCATGTGCATTATAGAGCACTACCTCTTGCAAGCAAAGCTATTGAAGGTCTTCCAAAAATTCAAGCAAAAGATGATGGGGTCTACAAAGGATGTGTGAAAGGAAAGAACACAAAGAATACATTTACAAGTAGTGAAAGAAAAGAAAAAGGAATCTTGGAAATCATCCACTCCGATGTATGCGGTCCTATGTCATCAATCTCACTAAGCGGGTATGGATACTATGTTTCTTTCATTGATGAATTTTCTAGGAAGACGTGGATTTACTTCATGAAGAGAAAAGATGAAGTATTCAGCAAGTTCAAGGAATTCAAAGCCTTGATCAAGAATCACACTAAAAATAAGATCAAGACCTTTCAATCAGATAATGGCGGAGAATTCACTTCGAATGAATTCAAGGAGCTATGCAAATACTTAAGGATTAAGAGGGATTTGTCCACTCCTTATAATCTACAACAGAATGGGATTGGAGAAAGGAAGAATAGAACTATCATGGAAGCTACAAGAGCAATGCTTCATGATCAACATCTTCATCTTTGGGCAGACGCTGCCAGAACAGCGGTGTATGTACAAAACCGTACTCCACATAGATTACTCGAGAACAAGACTCCTAAAGAAGTCTTCTCCGACAAGAAACCAGAAGTCATCCATCTTAGAATATTAGGCTGTCATGTATACATACACATTCCAAAAGAGAAGAGAACAAAATTAGATCCTTCAGGAAAGAAGGGTATATTTGTGGGATACTCTGAAAGCTCGAAACCTTACAGAATATATTTCCCAAAATACAAGAAAATTGACATCAGCAACGATGTGACATTTGATGAAGACACAGCTTACAACAAATCCAAAAAGAAACCTACCGAAGAACCTAAAAAAGCAGAAGCACCCAGAATTCATGATACAAACGAAGAAACTCAAGAAGAATATCAAGAAATTGAAGAACCACAAAAACCTCTAGATCCAACTCTAGAGAAGAATACTCATAAGAAGAAACCTTCTTGCGTACGTGAAATTATCCAAGGTGGGGAAAGATATGGGGCTCCAGAATAGAATCACAGAGAAAGAAAGAGGACCAAATCTTGCTTCGGATATGTAACTTTACTATGTGATTTCATTGATAAAGAACCTTCCAGTTATGAAGAAGCGATAGAACGAAAATAATGGAAGGATTCTATGATGAAATAATATCAATCGATAATGGAGAACGATGTCTGGGATGTTGTCCCAAGACCAGAAGGGAAATCAGTTGTAACTTCCAAATGGATCTACAAGATCAAGCATGCTGTAGACAGTAGCATTGAAAAATATAAGGCAACATTTATGGCTCAAGGTCTCTCTTAGAAGGAAGGGGTAGATTATGAAGAAACCTTTGGACCTGTAGCCAGGTACACTTCCATCAGATTAGTACTAGCTCTTGCTGCAGTAATAAAATGGAAGATGCACCAGATGGATGTCAAGACTACCTTCTTGAATTGTGTAGTAGAAGAGGAAGTGTATGTAAAACAACCACTTGGTTTTGAGACACACGACAAGGAGTTTCATGTATGCAGATTGAAGAAATCCCTGTACAGTTTGAAACATGCACTCAGGACTTGGTACGACATAATTGACTGCTTTCTATCCAGTTTGGGATTTACCAAGAGTAAAGCAAATTACAACCTTTCCTACAAGGTTTAAGATGGAAACCCAATGACACTCCTACTATATGTAGATGATCTATTCATGATAGGTATGGATAGGTTAATTGTTCATACGAAGAGAAATCTTGCTTCCAAGTTCGAAATGAAGGACTTAGGTAGGATGCATTATTTTCTAAGCATGGAGGTGTGGCAGAGTGTAGATGGAATATCCCTTGGACAAGGGAAGTATGCAATAGAGATCCTGAAGAGGTTTGGGATGATGGACTGCAAAGCCATCACCACACCTATGGAATCGAACCTGAAGCTATTGAGTGATGCTTCATCGGCGTCATTTGATGCTACGATGTATCGTCAGATGATTGGATCCTTGACGTACGTGACAAACACGAGACTAGACATTTGCTTTGTTGTGAACACCTTGAGCCAGTTCTTGATAGATCGGAGAAATGTTCACCTGATTGCTGCAAAGCATATTCTGAGGTACCTAAGGGGTACAGATGATTATGGGCTCGTGTATGAGTCGAATCAGAAGATTAACCTAGAGGGTTATGTTGATTCATATTGGGTAGGCAGTGCCATCGATAGGAAGAGAAATTCAGGATGTTGCTTCAGTATGGGATCAGGTGTGATCTATGTTTAATAGGAAGCAATTATGTGTGGCAATGAGTACAACTGAAGCAGAGTATATCGTAGCTTGTTCAGGTAGTTGTGAGGGAGTATGTCTAAGGAAGCTACTATCTGATATATTTGATCTCTAGTTGGATGCTACTTGTATACATTGTGACAACCAAAGTTGTGTGAAGTTGTCAAAGAATCTAGTGTTGCATGATTGGTCAAAGCATATCGAGATCAAGTATCACAATATCAGGGATATGGTGCAGAGAGGAGCAGTGAAGCTCCTGTATGTTGTGATGGATGATCAAACAGCTGATGTGTTGATGAAGCCATTGGCTAGGGTGAAGTTTGAGTACTTGAGGGAGAAGCTTGGTGTTCTCCAGATTGAGGTTCCCTCCAAAGGGAAGTGATGAGTCCATGAGCCATTCTTACATGGGAGAGGATTAAGTTCCTTCCATGGTCAGATGTAAGGGTTGATCCATTCTGTCATGGTGATAGGATTTAGGTTCCTTTCATGTCAGATATGAGTGCTATTTCCATTCTGGGAATGGAGGTTCCTAGTCAGTTACCAGGAAAACTCAGTCTAGGACTGAGAAGCCATTTTGATGTGAAGGAGGGATGTGTTCCCACTTGATCAGATATAAGGGTTGAACTGTTATATCATGGAAAAAGGATTAGGTTCCTCCCATGTAAGATGTGAGTGTTGTCCATTTTGACAAGTACATCAGATGTAAGGGAAAATTCCATTCTCTGGGAGAATGGATGCACCTGGTCAATTAATAGGTAGCTCAGTCTAGGACTGGGGGCCATTATGATGCGATGATAGTATCAGTTCATACATGATTAGATTTGAGTGCATGCCCTTTCGATGTGATGTGTTTACACATGGTCGAATGTAAGTGTAGAGCCTTTCTGACAGGATGAGGTCAGATATAAGTGCTAAGCCATTCTAGCGTGATGTTTTTACACATGGTCAGATGTGAGTGGTGTGCCTTTTTGACAAGATGGGGTCGAATGTAAGTGTAGATCCTTTTTGATGCAATGTGCTTGCAAATGATAGGATATAAGTGTTGAGCCATTCTGGTGTGATGTGTTTACACATGGTCAAATGTGAGTGCTGGGCCTTTCTGACAAGATGAGGTTAGATGTGAGTGTTTGGCGTGCCTTTCTGACAAGATGAGGTAAGATGTAAGATATGGGTGAGCCATTATGACTTAAGTGTCAGATATAAGCACTGATGAATACATACATGAAGGGTAGGCCTATGGGATTGAATCTGTAGAACTTCCTGTGACAAGAAGAATCGAGATAGCATTTGATGATGATCTAGATCAAGTTATGATCTAGATGTGATGATACAGACTTGATGACAATCCAGATCAAGTGATGATGTGATGATGATCCAGACTTGATGATGATCCAGATCAAGTGATTATCCAAACGTGATGATCCAGACTTGATGACGATCCAGATCAAGTGATGATATGATGATGATCCAGACTTGATGATGATCTAGATCAAGTGACTATCCAGATGTGATGATCCATACTTGATGATGATCCATCTCAAGTGACGATCCAGATGTGATGATGATCCAGCAATGATGATCTAGTAGTCGTGATGATGCAGATTCTGCAATGAAAATACTTGAAGACGAAGAAGACTTGAATATGAAGATGGTGAGATGATCCAGTCAATACAGAGAAGAAGACCAGTGCTGAAAATTGTGTCAAAAGAATACCTTCCTAGTTAAGAGGGAGTGTTGATGTATTTGTAACTTTGAAATGTATTCATCTATGTATCTTATGTCTTATACCCCGATGTTTATTCTAGGATGTGTCCGTAATGTAATTGAGTCATGTTATCATGCCCCGATGTTTCGATCGGTAGGATCTATAATGTAAACAAGTCATGTCAAGTAATTGTGGTTAACCCTCTTATTGTCTAAGGGTTAAAGTCTTTGTATTTCTGGGGCACTAGGGTTATTAGAATCACTTAGTGAAGTCAGCCCTAGTAGGGTTTTAGTCATGCCAGGAAGCAATATAAATAGAGAGGTGACCTCTCTATTTAACACACATCTCATACACACTCAAGTGTAGCACATAGTTGAGGAAGGAGAAGACATTGGGGCTAGATAGAGGAAGTTTACTACTGTCAGGAGATCATCTTACTATTTTGGCTTTTCTATTTTGGTACTAATTCTATCTCTGAGGAAGTTGCGAAGTTTTCTCCATTTATGGTTTCCCTAAGGAAAAAAACTATGTTCATTGTCTCTTGTGTTTTCTTGTTGTACTTGTTATTCTCTCAGCTAAAGATCCTAATAATGCTAGCTTAATGTTGAAAAACTACCAGTGATGAGTGGGGGTGGTGGGATTAAAGAGAGAGAGAGAGAGAGAGAGAGAGAGAGAGAGATGGATATATATGGGGGGGTGGTTAGTGGTGCGAGAAGGGGGATTAGGAGAGGTAAAGATAAAGAGGGGGTTAGAGGTAGATGGATTATGAGAGATATAGAGAGAAGGAGTGTTAGGGGTAAGGGGAGCATGATAGAGATGGAGAGAGTATAACATCCCTGACCCTCTGACTGGTGAAGAGGACACTACTAAAAACCTAAACATCTGGCCAACTAGCCCCATGAACATGATCATACATATAATGTTGAAACAAAAGCCTGAACATACTACATACTATGATGCATAATTGTTCATATACACAGTGGAAGAAAAACAACATTCATTCATATACAATTCAGCATTCAACATGTCTATCATCATAATTCATTAATAGTAGATATGATTGCAAAAAAAATTATCAAGATATTTATCTTATGAGAACTATCCCACAACCAGCTATGTTGCTGCAATGTTCCACCAAACCATAGGCCAGCATGCCCCTTAATCTCTTGGCAATGCTGCCACCCTCGAGGCAGGAATGATTCCCCAAAGGAATAAGGAACTAGCGGGCTTACACATAGCCAAGGATAATAACACAAAAAGGATACACAGTTCAACCACACCAACACGGTTGGGTTTATTAGGTGAACAACATATTATCCAATCCAACACAGTTGGACTTATTAGGCCATCCAGGAGCTGGGAAAGAATAAATGCTAATCTAGTGAGCTCATTGAATAGCTAAGGACACCTACACCAGAACTAGCCTGACTTCTAGGAGACCCACACACACCCAACGCAAGGAAATCAGTCATTTCTCTGCCATGCAGTCCCTCAGGCCCTGACCTCCCTTCCAGTGCTATTCAGGGGTTATGGAGAAGAAAGCTAGCCCTCTATATATGTCTATGTGGTTCCCAAAAATAGCAAGTTTTTCAAGCACATCAGGTCCTCATCATCACTCTAGTGCAGTCCAAAGATCAATCACTGCGTACTTGCAGCAAACCAGCAATTAAAGCTTGATAGGGGAAAACAAATCCCTGAATCATTCTTGGCCCTATCATGGCCAAAATGATTCCATAATGATCTACAATAGCCCAAATCATAATGGCAACTCAGCCAACAAATGTGGGGAAAGAACAACCAACGATTCAATGATGAATCAATAGAACGTCACATAGTCGAGACACAACCAACAACGTTGGAAGATAATGTTCCTTTCTCAAAAATGAAGCGACATCACCTCTTCCCAATCAGAAATGATGGAGTAAACACAGACTCTATGCATGAACAGGAGGAAGAAGAGCTCTGTAGACTCTATGCATGAAAAAAAGGGAGAATGAACCCCCATACAATGGATCATAGATCCTTTTATCTCAGCTTGGCATGAGGAAAATGAACAGCCAGTGATGGGGAGAGTGGAAGGATGTCTCCTATAGTAGTGGAGCGAGTAGAATCATCGAGAGTCTGCATGCATTGATGGGCTAGTGGTTTTCTGCCATCGTGAGAGTCAACCCATTGGTGGAGTGTACATGTGGGCAAGGACTGACAATCCTGCCACACTCCACTCTCTAGCAATAACTACCACAACTAATCAACAGAACATTAAAGGTGGTAGCTAGATGAAACAAGGGAAGGTGACACATGGATTTTCCCTCATGGGTTCAAGGTTTAACATTCCCCCCTTCTTATCCTTAGGAAATCATGCTCTTTTCAATATGGTTGCAGTGAACATAGTTGGTTGGGGTTATTTAATTAAAATGCATAGTTACATGATGCCACAACTTGATATGTATGCTGCATGTCCCGATATACCATCGGTAGTAGTTCCAATTACTGAAACATAACCAAATCAATGGTGGGGCTTTTGCATTTAGCTCCACAACATGATTATTTACAATATATATATATATATATATATCATGTATATTTAATGCATTGGGGTCAAAACCAGGGTGTTACATTCCCCTCCCCCTTCAATAGCATTGTCCTACATGTTTTACAAAATTTAAACAAAATGCTACACTAGTACCGCCTCAGTGTTTTGTAGAATTGAAAAAAAATGGATGTGCCAATTGCATGGCACCCTCCAGCTCCCATGTAGCCTCTTTAGGTCCGTAGTGCTCCCATTGCACCTTTACCTGCCCTATGGATCGATTCCGGAGCATTGTGACCTTCTTGTCGAGGATGCGAATTGGCTCAATTTGGAACTCTCCCTTACTTTCCACCTAAATCACATCCCAACTTATCACATGGTTACAATCATGTACATATTTCTTAAGAAAAGAAACATGAAAAACATTAAGAACTCTAGTACTAGCAGGCAATGCAAGTCTATATGCAACTAGCCCTATTCTTTCAAGCTTCAAACGACCCACAATATCTAGGTGATAGCTCGGCACAAATTCCAAGCTTCAAGGAACTTTTCTTTACCCTCACGCTGAGGTAAACATGATCCCCAACACTAAACTCCCTGTTCACCCTATGCTTATCTATATAGCTTTTCTATTTGTTCTATACTGCTTTCATATTTTACATGATCTTTATAACCTCTTGCTCCATTTCATTGAGGAATTCTGGTCTAAGCACAATCCTATTCACTAGATTATCCCAAGTCACTGGTCTTATCCACCTTCTTCCATACAAAGCTTCATATGGAGTCATCCCCAAGGATGCCTACTGTCCATTGTTATAAGCAAACTCTACCAAGTGTAAGTAATCTTCCCACTTGGTTGGTTTGTCAATCACATACATGCGAAGCATATCTTCAAGTGCCTGGTTGAATCTTTCTGTCTTCCCATTTGTATGAGGATGGTATGCAGTGATGAAGTTTAGCTTTGTACCCAAATTTGCAAACAACCCCTTCCAAAAATTGGAAGTGAACTTGACATCTCGATCAGAGACTATTGCTTTCGGCAATCCATTCAATTTGAAAATCTCCTTCATGAAGATCTTTGCAATGTCATATGTATTATGTGTAGACTTCACCAGTATAAAATGTTTTGATTTTGTCAACTTTTCTACCACAACCATGATGGAATCATGTTGTCTCCAAGTCATCAACAATCTTGTAATAAAATCCATGGAAATAACTTCCCATTTCCATTCCAAAACTAGCAAAGGCTGTAACAAACCTACAAGATGCTGATGCTCAACCTTTACCTGTTGACATTTCATGCACGTTGAAATTTATTCAACCATATCCTTTTCATTCTTGGCCAAAAGTACTGCTTTCTAGTTGTAGAAATTGTCTTCTGGTATCCTGGGTGACCAGAATATGGAGCTTGATGGATTTCATCCATAACAACTCTCCTCAAATCCACTACATTTGGAATATAAATTATACCTTTATAAGTAAGAATTCCATCTTCTTCCAATTTATATCCCTCATACCTCTTATCAAGACTTTTCTATTGCAATTTGTCTTTTACCTACTCATACAATTCATCTCCAACAACATGATTAACAATTTGCTACCTCAAATCTGATTGGCAAATCCTAAGAGATTCCATATGCATTTCTTGCATCTTCCTACTGAGCACATCAGCTACCTTATTCTCTTTTCCCTTTATGTGCTTGATTTCAAAATCAAACTGACATAAAAACTCCTTCTGTTTTGCTTTCCTAGAATTCAGCGTAGGCTGATCAAATATATACTTCAAACCACAATGGTCTGTATGGAGCTCAAATATTCTACCCATCAAATAATTCCTCCACATCTTGAGAGCATGTACTATGGCTGCAAGCTCTATATCATGAGTGGCATAGTTCTTCTCATGCTCCTTTAGCTTTCTTGATTCATAACATATCACGTGGTTGTCCTCCATAAGAATTCCTCCAAGCCCTTGTATGCATGCATCGGTACATACCAAAAAATATTTCTTCAGATCTACAACCTTCAATACTGATGCATTGGTGAGAATACTCTTCAACTGCTGGAATCTTTCTTCACACTTTGATGTCCATTCAAAATTTATCCCCTTCTTTTGCAAAGAAGTGATGGCATGTGCAACCTTGGAGAATCCCTCAATGAATCTCCTGTAGTATCCCACAAGTCCCATAAAATATATTACATCCGTCACATTTCTTGGAGTAGGCCAATTCATAATGGCTTCAATCTTCTTAGGGTCCATAGATATACCCTCTTCTGACATAATGTGACCGAAATACTGAATTCTATCTCTGTAGAAGACACACTTGCTCAGTTTTGCATATAGATGATGCTCCTTGAGCATTTGCAATGTCAATCTCAAATGCTCTTCATGCTCCTCTGATTCTTAGAATAAACAAGAATGTCATTGAGGAAAACATGAACAAACTTGTCTAAATACTTGCTAAAGACACTGTTCATAAGGCACATAAACGTAGCTGGTGCATTTGTGAGACCAAATGGTACCACTACAAACTCATAATGTCCATACCTTGTTCTGAATGATGTCTTATGAATGTCTTCATCCTTGATTCTCACCTGATGGTAACTAGACCTCAAGTCAATCTTGGAAAATACCTTTGCTCCTCTCATTTGATCAAATAGGTCATCAATCCTAGGAAAAGGATATTTATTCTTTATAGTAACCTTGTTCAAATATCTATAATCAATACATAACCTGAGTGTACCATATTTATTCTTTACAAATAGGACTGGTGCTCCCCAAGGAGGCACACTCGGCCGGATATACTTCTTTTTCCAACAACTCTTGAAGTTGCATCTTTAACTCTAGCATCTCCGGTGTACTCATCCTGTAGGGTATCTTGGACACTAGTTCAATTGTGAAATCAATGTCCCTCTTTGGAGGAAACCCTGGAATCTCATCAAGAAACACATGCTTGAATTCCTGTTATCGCTGATAGTCCTCTAACCTATGAGTTTCATCCTCTGATGCCTCCACAATATGAGATGGATACAACTGGAAACCCTTCCTACAAAACTTCTTCAACTGCATTGTTGAAACCTGTCGTACCGAAATTACCTTTGGAATACCATTCACAACTATTGGTTTTCCTTCTTCATCCATGCATTCAAAAGTCTTGCTGTAATAGCCAAGCTTCACTCTATGAGCTTCTAACAAATCCATTCCAATGAGAACATCATAGTAACTAAGCAGCAAAACTTTCAAATCTACACAAGCGATCAATCCATTCATGACCAATGGAAATTTCCCTACCACTTCACTAATCTTTCTCCTAGTCCCAGTGGCTAGCTGAACTAACCAAGATTTTCTATGCTTTACTGTCTTAAAAGCACAAATATCCACTACTCTAGGAATGATGTAACTATGAGTAGAACCAGGGTCAATCAAAATACAAATAGTTTTTTCAAAAATCTTACATGCAACTTCAACCACAGTTGACTGGCGATGTACCTGGTGGTCCTCCAGTGTTGCATAAATTCTAGGGACTACCCTTGCTACTTGTCCCGCTGTTTCTGCTTCTTGACTGTTATAAGCTGGTCTTGCACTTTCATTCTCAAGTGGACAATATCTGCAATGTGGAGTCCTTTCACATTTCCAATATTTGAGTGGACCTTTCTTATGTTGTGGCTCTTTAGGCTTTCCACCCGTCACTCCAACTGGATTACTCGCAGCTTGGGATGGCTGCTTCTACTAATTCCTCAATCTAGAAGGTTTGAAACCTTTCTTTATTTTGTCAAACTTCTCATTCTTCTTGTCCTTCTGATCCTTATGGTAATCAGGTTTACCTTTGCTTTGCTCATAGCAATACTTAGCCTTCCTTATTGCTTCTTCAAGAGTTTAAGGTTCATAAAACTCAATTCTATTTTTGTAAGACTGAAGCAATCCACTCAGAAACTGCTAGTCATTCACTTTTTTATCTCTGATGTACTGGACATACCTCAACAATTCCAAGAACTTATTTGCATATTCATCCATGGTCTACTGTTCCAATCTCAGCTCATGGAACTCCTTAATATTATCATCATAATACCTATCAGAGAGGCATTTTTGCTTGAAATACTTCTTGAACTGTTTCCACTTCAGTCTCCTTTCACTGATCTTCTTTACATGCTTCAAATGTTCCCACCAAATGGATTCTCTTCCATTCAAATTGAATATGGCAACTCTTGCCTTTCTGTTTCCTGAATAATCCTACACTTGAAAGTACTTCTTTATCCCAAGAAGCCAAGCTTTAGCCTCTTGTCTAGTCTTTACCTCACCATCAAATGTAGGAAGTTTAGCTTTCTTAAATTCATCCCGAGAGAGATCCCTATGGTGTCTTCTTATCTTTCTTTTATGAGAAGATGAACTTGTATCCTTGCTGGATTCTTCAGAGTCATGTGATCCACTAGAATTCCTTCTCCTTCTCCTAATGCTGCTCTTACTACCTTCCAGTCTTGCTATACCTCATCTAGAGTTAATCTTTCTTTGCAAATTTGTCAAAGTATGCAACATAGCAACATTCAACTGATGCTTCTATTCCTGGGCTTTAATCAAGCTTCTCATGGTGGCTGCAACATCTAACGATGTCTCTTGGAATATCCTTCCATTAGACTCTATGCCATCATTTCCATTACGAACATTTTCTCCCATGGCATCTCTCACATGCTCGTAGGAATCCCAAGCATCATATCCGTCATGGGTCCTCATGACTGAACCACTTCTTGCTTTATCACACTGCTCTACCTGGAATACTACTCTTGGAGGTGTCTATAATTTTGCAAACGTGTTAGTAGAAAACTATTAGATGCATATCATTAATATAAATCAGAACTACTTACCTTCCTCTTCTGGAAATTCATAAAATAACAATTTTGCTAAAACACAAAATATTCTCTCTTCTTGTTCAGCCTTATAATCTGGTGACCATCTGCTGAAAAATCCACTGAAGAACAGCTGGAAACTGCTAAGAAAATCACTTTGAGAAACCCCAAATTTATTTCTCCCTATTGGGTCTCTTCCCACTAACTTTATGGCATTTCGGCAATCAAAACATCTAATTTCCTCCGCTGCTTATTGACAGTATTTTTGTCTATTTCCTTTTGGTATATAAGGTCCGCAGTTATCTAACACTCAGAACTTTATCGGTGATTTGGACCATTAAGTATTACATTGCATTGGCGATGCCATGGACTATTCATTGCTGGTCAAGCAGCTAACATCTCCCACTGTTTTGGATCCATTGTCATCTAATCCTCCAAACTTTATCGGTGCTGAAAAAAACCTTTATCAATGGTCGGGTGCTCTGTGCATTGGGTAGCTAGTCCTCTAGGCTTCCGCAACGACGGCCAACGAACTTTATGTGTCTTCCACAACCATAACTTTGTTGATGGTCGAAGCGACTCGTAGATGTGGCGTCGACAATAAAAAATCGAGCGAGTCTGCTGTGTCGACAAACCAAATCACTAACATTCCCCGTCATTGTGGTGACTAGACAACAATTTATTTCCGATGTGTTGGCGATCGAATACATTATTTCATCGAACGGTTTGTCTCTTAGGTGGCCGCAATGGTGGTTCACCAACCGTTAAATTTTTTCGATCGGTAGTCTAATCAACTAAGAGTTTTTGATCGACGGTCGGAAGCACTAACTACTACGACATCCATGGTCGAAGCCTCTAGCTGTCAAAAGATTAGTCCTCTAGACAGCTGCAACAACGACGTACAAACCACTAATTCCTTCCGATGTTCATCGGAGACCAATACAACTAAATTCCGTTGATCACCGATGGGTTCAACACTTCGAAAAAGTTTTGAAATTTCTTCTTTGCATCGGCTCTTCCTTCAACTAATGATCATCGATCCACTTTAGTAATCATTGGCATCTTCATCTTCTATTCATCGGCAATCCCATCCTCTAGTCATCAGCGATCCCAACAACTAAACATCTTTGATCAGCGATGATCTCATGCCTTAAAAAAATTTCAGAAATATTTTTGCTTTGTCTTCCATGGCATCGGCTATTGGAACAACTATTTGCTACGGCATCGATGGTCAGGGACTCTATCCAACGGAAGGATAGTCAACTAGCCAACCACAAAGGTGGACACATAATCAGCTAATCTCTTCTGACGTGGCTCATTGGCAACTTAATCATTTAAGCATTGATGATTCGATCAACTAATCATTGCCGATCGTTGGTGATTTCATGACTTAGAAAAAATTTCCAAGAATCTTTTCTCTGCCATTACTGTCGACAGTTCAAGCCACTATGATCTTGTTTCTTTCGCTGATGTTTCGGTGCTCACATCCTCTAATTTTCACCAACGGCCGATGAACACTTAGAGGAATTTCGCAATTTCTTCCACCGTCAAGCGATATTCCGACTAAGTGACCCGCTGCATCGGAAGAGTTTCACACTTAGTCTTCCGATGAGCCGATGGTTCCAAACTTAAGCAAAATTTATTTTTGAAGTTTAGAGCTTTCCTGATTTTGGCTGGGCAGAAGGAAACCTACCTCTGCTAACTATTTCTAATGGCCCTCTGAGGCCCAATGCTGCAACATAAGCTATGATAGCACATTGTAACGTCCCCAACCCTCCAACCAAGGAAGAGGACGCTACTAAACACCCAAACATCTGGGAAACTAGCCCCATCAACATGATCATACATATAATGCTGAAACAAAATCATGAACATACTACATACTAAGATGCATAATTGTTTATATACACAGCAAAAGTAAAAAAGCATTCATTGATATACAATTTAGCATTCAACATGTCTATCACCATAATTCATTAACAGTAGATATAATTGCAAAATAGATTAGTCAAGAATACTTATATTATGAGAACTGTCCCGCAACCAGGTACGTCACTACAACGTTTCACCCAACCATAGGACAGCATGCTCCTTAATCTCTTAGCAATGCTACCACCCCCAAGCTGAGCATGATTTCCCAAAGGAATAAGGAACTAGTAGGCTTACACATAGCCAAGGACAACAACACAACAAGGATACACAGTTCAGCCAAGCCAACATGGTTGGGTTTATCAGGCAAAGAATAGATCAGCTAAAACAACACAGTTGGGTTTATGAGGCCATCCAGGAGCTAGGAAAGGCTAAATGCTAAGCTGGTGAGCTCATTGAAGAGCTAAGGACACCTATACCAGAACTAGCCTAACTTCTAGGACACCCACACACACCCAACACAAGGAAATCAATCCTTTCTCTACCACATAGTCCCTTAGGCCCTGAGCTCCCTTCCAGTTCTATTCAGGGGTTGTAGAGACGAAATCCAGCCCTCTAGCTCTATCTGTGTGGTTCCCAAACACACCAATTTTTTCAAGCACATCAGGCCCTCATTACCACTCCAATGCAGTCCAAAGACCAATCACTGCGTACTTGCAACAAACCAACAATTAAACCTTGACAGGGAAAAACAAATCCCTGAATTGTTCTTGGCCCTATCATGGCCAAAATGATTCCACAATGATCTACAATAGCCCAAATCGCAATGGAAACTCAACCAACAAATGTGGGGAAACAACAGCCAATGATTCAATGATGAATCAACAGAACGTCACATAGTCCAGACATAGCCAGCAACGTTGGGAGACAATGGTCCTTTATCAACAATGAAGCCACAAGAACTCTTCACAATCGGCAATGGTGGATTAAACATAGACTCTATGCATGAACAGAAGTAAAAATATATCTGTAGACTCTATGCATGAAAAAAAGGGAGAACGAACCCCCATACAATGGATCGTGGATCCTTTTATCTCAGCTCAGCGTGAGGAAAATGAATAGCCAGCCATGGGGAGAGTGGAAGGATGTCCCCTGCAGTAGTAGAGCAAGTGGAATCATGGAGAGTCTACATGCAATGATGGGGTAGTGGTTTTCTGCCATGGTGAGAATCAACTTTCTGGTGGATTGTGTGTGTGGGAAAGGACTGACAGTCCTACCACACTCCACTCTTTAGCAATAAATTCCCCAACTAATTAGCAGAACATTAAAGGTGGTATCTGGATGAGACAAGGGAAGGTGACACATGGATTTTCCCTCATGGGTTCAAGGTTTAACATTCCTCCCCCCCTTATCCTTAGGAAATCATGCCCTTTTCAATATGGTTGCAGTGAACATAGCTGGTTGGGGTTATTTAATTAAAATGCATAGTTACATGATGCCACAACTTGATATGTATGCCACATGTTTCGATATACCATCAGTAGCAGTTCGAATCACTGAAACATAACCAAATCGATGGTGGTTCTTTTGCCTTTAGCTCCACACCATAATTATTTACAATATATATATCTATCATGTATATTTAATGCATCGGGGTCAAAATCGAGGTGTCACAAAGAGGAGGGGTTGTTAGGGGTTAGAGGTAAAGAGATAAGAGTTTTTTAAGGGATTATATGAATTTAAATCCTTCTAATAACTAATTCATTATCATCAATGCATTGCTAAAACTCCATTTGAGTCCTGGAGATATAGTGCACAACATTTTAATGCTTGTTAGCAAGGGATAATTAATCTTGCGGGTCTCCAATACCAAGCAATTACACGAATTCAATGAGACAATATTGCGACTAGCTAAATCAACACCCTTGATATTAGACAATAGAGAAAGTTTGAGTGAAGATAGATAAAATCAAAGGGTAATATAAGAATTTAAACTCTCTCCTTATCTATCTTAAATATGTTTCACGATGTATCTCTATGTATCTCATTTGTACAATAATATGATTACATAATCACATATAATTCTAAATCGATATGTCACGACAATGTTCCATTGTTTATGTTTCACCTTAGCAAGGTTTATCCCACATTTATCATAAGAATACGCAAATTTGTTTTTATATGCATATTTGTTTGGAAATTTGTTTGATGCATTATCCAAAAGACTCTTCACCATGGGATCTCAACACTTGGCTTGTAGCTTCACACTTGGTTTAGTGTTTGAGTTGGTAGTTTGATTTGTTATTTGATCATTGAGTAAATATATGCATCTTACTTCTTAGAAACGAGGGCGCCCTTTACTTAGAAGTAACACTATTATATTTATTTATCTAGTATTTATATTTTATTAGTGTATGGTGTGGTATTTGTTTCCATTTTCTATAGATTTGGTTAATGTTTATGATTTTTGTGTGAAGTATTTACTTGTAGAATGTGTGGTATTCCTTCCTATAAATCTTCAAGGGTCAAGGTGTATGATCAAGAACATGGAATCTAATATAACAAAGTGATCATTGACCACATAACATTATGTAATATGGGTTATACAAACACTTGTCATAATGACTACGGATTCGAACATAATTGATCATAGGAGACTAATATTGCAAGTGTTTTAATTTTTTTTATTAGTGAGTGTTTACTTCTCATTACAGGAAATGAATCCCTCATATATGAAATCAATCAATCATAAGGTTTTGAAAATAGCATCCGACATAACAAGAAATTACATGAAGAAGGATTGTTGTGACCTATGATTCAACAAATACTAACCATATTGATTATCTATTCAAGGGTGATTAGTATCAAGAGGACTATACTCTGTGATTATTATGGGATTTTTTGACACTTATTTCCATTGGAGTAATTGATTAAAGAACTTTGATATCTAGTGAATTGACCATAAAACAGTTACGTAGTCTTTTGGTTTACATTCGTTGTTATAATAGAATTTAATATTGCATATAATTTTCTTGCATCTCATAACATTATGTACCTAGATTGGCAGTTAAAATGTAACAACATTTAGCATTTAAATTGACTCAAAAGGTATATACCAACATAAATTAGTGATATCTACTATCACAAGATACTGTGAAATATATTTCTCAAAACATGACTAATTAAATAGTAGATAATTTTGGCTCTAACAAAGGATTAACATGTTTCTTTTCATACATAAAGGCATCTTCAGTAAATTCAATTATATTATTAGAAGTAGGTTCATTCCCCACATTTTTTAAAGGTAATATGAGATGGAATACGCACATAACCTATATTTGTAAATGTAGACTCAAGAGGTGAAAGAAGAAGGGTTTGGGTAGGGGTACAAATTATACATGAACATGTTGTGTTGTTTCGAGATGAACCCAGTTCTGGTCTATACAGTGCAACAACTCTTCATGTAGGAGAGATGATGCAAGCAATGGACAAAAAACCCATATATGAATGGTTATCTTAATAATTCATCAACCCAACTATAGGATTATAAATCTGATAACCTCTATTTTGATCCTTATGAAGGGATCACTAGCAGACTATGTCGGTATTGAAGTCACTTCATGATTCACTTGAATTTGTAGGTAGAAAAATACCCCCCCAACTTAATGACTTTTAGTATGTAATGGAAATCATTATTTAAACCACAACAACTTTTGATCATGATTATGTTGGGAATGTTTTCACAAAGTACGGGTTTCCACAAAGAAACTTCCAAGACCAATTTGTAAGTTTGGATAGTCTTGTTAGTCTCGAGAAAAATGGTCCTTATGATGATGGCGATAAGTCATAGGGTCAGATATGCAAATTCTAGATATTCTAAAATCTATACTTTGTCATGCAATTTTTGCAAGATAATATATAGAACAAAATAGTTATTCCTTGTAGCAGTAGGACTTGGAAGTGTGTACTTGATGGTTGGTTATGGCCAATTTGTTTTGGATCAAGGGTTGTGGTTTTTTGCATTTACCTTAACATTTATTTTATCATATAATACCGAATATCTTCCCATTTTCATTCAATTATGCTAGATTCTAATGCGAGAGACATCCATAAGTGCTTAGAGAGTTCCATGCTATGTCATCTCTATTACCCTTGTCTTCCTTCTTTTTTTGATGAAACATTAATTGAAGATGATCTTGAAAGGAACATCATTGTTTCACTCATCAAATCCGCTTATCACAATATTCCTTCAATTATCATTTCCAAAGCTACTTATGTTGATGATATTTTTTCGGGTGTCACCATAAGTGGCTTTGGTAATGATCATTAAAGGCCTTCAATGACCTTTTACATCACCAAAGTTGTTGAAACATTAGATTGGAAAAAACCTTAAAAGGAACATTGATGTTTTCGTCACCAAAACCACTTATATTGGTAGTCCTTTAATGAATGTTACCAAATAAGCTTATGTTGATAATACTTTGTTGGGTGTCACCATAAGTGGATTTAGAGATGATTATTAAAGTCCCATCATAGGTCTACGTGTCACCAAAGGCCATTTTTATAGTAGTGGATATTGAATAACTCTGGCATCTCCTTATCCTCATTCTGAATACAACCAGCCATGGTTACTTCTCTCTATAGAGTATTGCAACTCACTTTTCCTTTAAGGTTTAAGGTGTTTTGCACCTTTTCCTTGGCTGCTACAGTAATCAAGGCCTTCTTCTTCTTCTTTATTTGAAATTTTTTGGGGTTCTTTTCAAGAGGTATTTTCCAACAATACACCTATGTAAGTTTGTTATTTTCACAAGACTGATATTGTTTAGAATAGGGAATGGGCTCTGATATTGCAATCTTCTTCCCATTTCTTTTCTTCTTTCCTTTCCCTTTATTTTTTTCATGGGATTCTTATTTATTATGTGTACCAAGGTGTTTATTTTCCTTGATTCCCTTAATATAATATGCTTCTATATCATCTTCATCATTTGTCTTAAGAGAAACAACATTAACTAATGCCAAATTTGTGGTAGTAATGCACCTATGCATTCAATTAACATTTATGGACTCTTCATAGATATTCCTAGTTGAACAACTCTCATCTTGAATTTAATAGTGGACCCTTGCATCAATATCTATTTCATTTTCCTAAAGTATTTATATATGATTTGATGTTGATCCTAATACCCAATTGGATATAAAGTTTCTTAATAATGTCTTTGAGCACTTCGCAATTAGTCAGTGGTGGCTTATTCTCCAATTCCCTACTTATTGAATCACTATCTCACCTTGCCAAAGTATGCACTACAACAAAATACCCTTTTGCGGGCGATTTTGGATTGAGGTGGTTTTTCTAAGGCCCCTCCTCCCCCCCCCAAAAAAAAATAGTTATTTGTGGGAAGCTCTTAAGAAACCCCCTCAAAAGTCCTGATAATTGGACTTTTGGGGGTGGTTTTTAAAAAACCAACCCCAAAATTCTAATTCTAAGGATTTTGGTGGTGGGGGAAAGTTAGAAAGACACTCCCCATCCCCTTAAGGTGTTTTTGAAGGTGTTTTTTAAACCCCCCCCGACTCCCGCCCAAAAAAAAAATTGAGAATTAGTGTAATGTCCCCAAAAATTGAAAAATATAAAATAAAATTTAATAGGCTAGTCCAAACTACCTATGCTGGACATTAATGGAACTTTGAAAAATGTGTCATACTCTGATTGTACTATTGTATTGTCATAATTTTTTCTTCCTTCCGGCTTCCATATTTCTCGATCTAGTTGTTACTATGTTACTTATGTTGTCGTCATGTTGATTACTGTTTGTACTATGCTTAAGCATTGATGTGTAAGTTAGTAATTTTATTATGTACTTCATTGTTCATAACATGTGCTTACTGTCTTATGCATGATTCTAACTTGACTTTGTTAATGGATAAAGGGGTGGAGTGGAGGGACTAGTTTCACTTGTAACCACCTGAGAGGTAACAGTTTCTACTTGTCACATCAGGCTTGCTTAGTTATGTCGAACTAATGCATTCTTGTCCCATTTGCGTGTATGTGTACTTGGCAACGGAAAAATTGTTTATAAATCTTAACGAGAAGTACTAATCGTTTTTGTCACTAGCACTCGCATTTGCAGATCTATCTTAGTCACATTACACTAATTATTGTTATTATCGTTACGGACTTTATGATAGTGATGGGGTCACTACTGCACTTATTACTTGTGTGACTCAAACTTATTATTTATGTGACACTTATTTTCCATGGTGTAAAAGCTTACAACTTGTTTATGCCCTAACATATTCTTACTATATGGTTTTAAAGTTGGTAATATGATTGCAAAAACCTTGGCTTAAAGAATCCATGGCATATTTCATATGCCATGGAATTAGGGATTAAATCCTAAGTTATTCGATGCATGAATGGGTTTATGCTATTCGCAATGGTTTTCGGACAAGGTTTAACGACATGACCAGAACTATGGGTGTGTGGGTTTCTGTAAATGATATTGGAGGCCAGGTTGGTGACATAAATGTGCCTTGTGAAAGGTGGCAACCCAATTTAGGGCTTGGTTCATTTGTTAGTTTGGCTCATTCGCAGCTTTGCTTCTTGTCCTCTTCTCCTGCGTGGTGGAAAGAGGTGAAATGACGAAGGCTTGACAGGTAAGATGGTAGTCTTGTTTTGCAACATCATGTTCTTGCTTTATTTTGATTACTTGCATAATTCTCATCATTTTTTTTGTCTATGGTTGCGGGATACAGGGTGTGGTGAAACGCAATTGGGTCACTACTTGTGGGCAAGGTTGTGGGAAAATCTATACCCATTCGAGTAAGCCTGTGATAAAAGTGTTTACTTGTCCCCTTTTAGCTTCGTGGTTATGAATGAGTTGTCACTCATTGTAGGTTGGATTTTCTTGAGTCTAGTTTCTAATGGATGCATTTTGGGTTGGGGTTTGACTATAACTTAAATGAGCTCTGCGTTTTGTAATGCGACATGCTTGGGGTTTTATTGTTGGGGTTTTAATTTCCTCCGGGCTTGAGCTTGAAATGTAATTGGGTTTATTAAATGCATGCTTAGTGCAGCAAAAAGGGCCTGGGTAAATTCTCGATAGGCTTTGTGTAAATAATGTTTTGATCAGGGTACTGGCAATGGGCAGCACCATTGCTAGAAATGGTGCAAGACCAAAAGTAAACGACTGTGTAAACTCTTTAATGATTTTATATAGACTGTGTTTAAATACAAATATGTTGTATTGATTTTGATGGTTATTATTCTATGGACTATGTTGATTCACATTTGTTGTATGTGTTAGTTGTGTAGATGAAATGGGGGTTGTATGTGGTGTAACCCTATGACTATCAGTCGTCGATGTTCGTAAACGTAGACATGGTTGTAATATTTGGAAATGTTAATCATTATAATGTGTTGGATATGTAAAAGGCCAAGCTCCATAGATTATAGGGTGTATATTTTTATTTGGGTCTTTCAACCACTGTGTAGAGAGTTTGTGTTCTAGTTTTATCCTACATATAAATAATATAGCATGGCTTTGTAAAATGTTAATAGACCCTCCAGGATTCGATCATGGGCAATTTACTATGATGAGGGTTTAATTTATATCGATATGATTTTGGCTTTACTTCCCACAAGAATCGATCCTGTGACCTCTGTGCAATTATGCTTGTTTTAAATGAATATTGTAAATGATAGTAATAAATTGTGAACCATTAGATGGTCTCAATACCTGGTCTATAGCTTTGATTTATGAAAATGTTTGTTTTAAAGAAGAATGATTATGTTTATACAGAACCTAAGAGGTCTTTGCTGATTTTTATATTAGCTTTAATATTTGAAGTTATGATTATTCTTAGATGTAGAATATTAAGTTTATCTTATTGCTTAAAATGGGTTAGGGTTCTGTTTAAAGATAAACCTAAAATAGTCTTTTACCTATACACATAGATTTGCTGGCAATATGAAATATGCCAGCAGAGTACAGACGCAAATAAACACACATGCCTTCCTAGGATAGTTCCTAGATCTTACGAACCCAAGTTTAAGCTCTAAATGAAAATACATAAGTAAAACTGAAAGAACAAAACCCTTGATAATTCTTACACATCAATTAAATTACAGCCCATGATTTATAATTAAAATGTTAACCCTAAAATACATTGAGAAGAAAAAAAAGATACATAGGGTTAGAAATATAATATAAACACTTGCATAATCTATCGAGCACTCATTCTAGATAATGAAATAGGAAGTCAATGACCTCATACCTGAAAAGTGAATCTCTTCTAATGGCTGAAACCTGCACACTCAATTACCCAACATTAACAATTCACAAGTAGGTTTGACCTCTTTCTAGATGACTGAATAACTTGGGAACTACCACGTTGCACCCAAGCATGACCTGGAACCATTCCTGGTTTTAATTCGGATCTTCCCGAACTGGTTCCAATATGCAAGTAGCTTAGAGATCCTAAGGTAAGGCTGCCCTAACTAGTATATCACATCTGTATCAGTTCTCCTTTTTCCTCTTTGTAAAATGTTCTCCAAGAAATCTCTTGAGAATAATTATAAAAAATAATGACTCCAAAAATATGGAATATCTCCCCAAGCATCTCTTTGGTTTTGGACTTTATAAACATACTTCTCACTCAAAGGGGCAATTAAATCAAGAATCATTTGATTTCTTGATTTAACCATTTTATTTAATTTAGGTAATTTTAATATTTTAACTTAGGAACTTCTAACTAGTTCCTAATTGGACTTTTGTAGCTATTATAATATTTAATTTCTTTTAGTAATAATAAATAATAGATGAAGCTTTTCATTCTTTCTTACATTATTAATATTATTACTATGCTTAATCTTTATACATACCATGTATAAAATATATAATAATATATTATTTGTTAACATTTGTCTTTGGGAATCATATATTATGATCCCTAAACTTATGACACTTTCTTCATTAAGGTCATCAGGTATATGGTTAGGTCTACTAGGCTAGCAAACCCTAAACATCCATCCATGTTGGATTCCCTCGTATAACATGGTAGTTCTTCAGTACTTGATGAGATACATAAATTCAAGATTTCATTTAATCACCTATAAATAAGTCAGATGAGATCAATATTTATTCAAGTCATTTTCACTCTAGAATCACTAATTCTTTTCAGTAACTCCAAGTGCTTACCAAATCCCATACTCAATGCTAAAAACAAGGAGTTGCAAACTTAGTGCAATTCCATAGCTCCTTGCTCAACACTAATGTGAGGATGTACTTGTATGATACACCTATGGATACAATGGCCAAGGATCTGATTTTCAAGAGATTATGCTCAACATCCACATGGAAGGTTCTATGGCTTATTCCCAACACTTCCAAATTATATTTTCATGTGTTCCAGAGCTTCATGCTCAACACAAATGTATGAAAACTCATTTGCTCTAGAGATTCTTGCTCAACAAAAAACATCGATTTACCCATGTTCTCCAGAGCTCCTTGTTCAACACAAAACATCTCATCAGTCATCTGCTTCAGGGTCCATAGCCAACACAAGTATATTAATTCTTGCACATGATCTAGGAACTAGGAATCAAAATCATGAAAGAATAATTAAGAAATAATCATGAATTGGTGTTAATCAGAACCGTAATTGGTTTCCTCTTTGTATATTTAATAAAACAATGAAGGGTTACAATACCAATGCTAAGCAATAGCTTAACTCCATGAATAATTCGAATACCTAAGGAGACAATTCAAATTCAGTGAGTGAGTCTAGCTTAACTGACTCTTAGCCATTCAATCACACTCAGTTAACCACTTGACCAAAACCCTAATTGACTCACCAAACCCTAACTGAAGTCAAAGTGCAATAAATGACTGAATTTCAATTGAAGGAGATCAAACACATGTCATGGCAAGCCAACCATTAAGTGCTAGTGCTCCATGACTTCAATGAACCCCAATGAGGTTAACTGAAGTTGAACTGACCATCAGAAGTTGGTGGAGGCGCCTTGTTGACTCCATATCATTAAATAATAATAAATAATCATTAAATAATATATTTAATCACCCAAGGCACCTTAACTGACTATAACTAACTGGTTGAACTGATTGTAACCACCAGTTAGCAATTAGGTGCATTAATGTCACATAGATCACCCCCGGAGTGCTCCAGTTAGCATCCTTGATTGTAGGAGAAGGATAAGTTAGCCTCCTTGACTATAGGTAGAAGTGGGTGTGACTGGATGATGGCAATTAATGCTCCACTAATGTCAATTAAACTTAGGATAGTGGTTTAACTAGGCCAATTCGACCAAAAGAGTGTGCATGATGGTAAATGTCTCCAACACCCTCCCTTAAGCGATACTCAGGAAGAGTTAGAAAACATATATGCATAAAAATGATAAGGCCCTCGAAACTAATTCCATAGGTCACCCTGTACAATGCTGAAACTGAAACAATGCTCAAAACAAACTAAGTGAGGAAAACAGGGAAAACCCAGTGGGAAAAACTGCCCCTCAAACTGAACACTGAAAGTAGTCTGGATCACCTTGATGAACTCACCCCCAACAATGAACGGAGGTAAGTGAACTTATTTTATGAAAATATCTTGGTGAATATGTCTACATTCTTCTCATCAGTCGAGTAGTATTGCAGAATGATGCTCCTATCATGCACTAGCTCCCTGATGTAGTGCATGTGAATCTCTACATGCTTGGTCCTCTTCCTGGTAACTGGATCTGTGGATATCTTAATAGCACTTTGGTTGTCACAAAAGAGGACAATGGACAAATTACTACCAAGATCAAAATCTGAAAGAATTCCTTGCAACCAAACCGCTTGGATGCAAGCATTCACTGCTCCTCGATACTCGGCCTCTACTGAAGATAGTGCTATGATAGCATGTTTTTTGCTTGATTATCAAATAGGGAAACCACCAAACATGAATACATATTTGGAAGTTGAATTTTGATCAATAGAATCACCTGCCCAATCGAAATCTGTGTATCCAACCAGCTCTAGCTCAGAGTCTACAGCATAGTGAATGCCATAGGTCCTGGTTCCCTGAATGTACTGGAGGATCCTCTTGGCTTCCTTCCAATGAATATCATGAGGCTGCTGCATGTATCTTGATACAGCATTCATGGAATAACAAATATCAGGCCTAGAATGTGTCAAGTACAACAAGCTACCAATTAGCTGTCGATAGATAGTGCAGTCCACGAGAGGTGTGTGTTTTCCTTCTTCAAGGTTGATCCTTGGAAGGAAAGGGAATGGTGCAGGCCTACATTCATCCATGCTAAACTTGAATAACATGTATAAAATGTATTTGTACTGAGTTACCATAATCCCATCATAATTTTGCTCGATTTCGAGCCCCAAAAATTGTTTTAGAAACCCCAAATCACTCATTTCAAAGGCATTGTGGAGAGCAGTTTTGATGGCTGAAATGGAGGCAATTGTGCTACCTGTGATCAGTAAGTCATCAAAATATAAAAAAATGATAATTATATTACCATCATGTGGATTTAAATACACATTTGGATCTGATCTACATCTCTGAAATTTTTGCAAGAGAAGGAAGGCATCCATCTTGGAATACCACTCTCTTGGGGCTTGTTTTAACTCGTATAGTGACTTATTTAGCTTGCAAAATAAAGATGGATCAGTGATGTATCCCTTAGGATGATTATCCTCATGAATATATCCATGTATAAAGGATGACTTAACATCCATGTGATGCACCTCCCAGTGCTTGGATGCGGAAATAGCCAAAACAAGGCGGATGGAGTCCATTTTTGCAACCGGTGCAAAGGTCTCATGGTAGTCCACTCCTTGGACCTGAGAGGAACCTTTTTCTACCAGACTTGACTTATATTTTCAGGTTCTTCCATCAGAATCAACCTTTTTCTGAAACACCCACTTGCATTGAACCAATTTCCTTCCCGGAGGAAGAGAAACTAGCTCCCAAGTAGTGTTTTTCTGAAGAAAATTCATCTCTTCATCCATGGCAACTTTCCATCTCGGATCATTCCGAGCATGGTAGTAGGATTTTGGATATGAACTAATCATCAAATAGCAATATTTAGACAGAAAATTATTAGAACAAGAGAGCACAATACCCGCTCTTTGGAAATCAAACCGGGTTCTCCTTGAATCATCCGGATTTCCAATGTTGTCTCCTGCGGAGGAGAGTGTCTTTTGGGCCCATGTAGGAAGATGATTTTGCACTTCAGGTTTTGATTCAGTATCTAATGATTGCTTCACACTGATATCAGAAATCAAAGGATCCAAATTAGGTTCATCACCCCCAATTTCATCATCCAAATATTCAGTGGAATAGGAAGGAAATTCAGTAGTTTTCTCCTTCACTAGTTCCACCTCCTGAAGAGGCTTATCGAACTTGACACTTATATTGATGATGACCTATATGGTATTGATATATAGCAGCTTGAATCCTTTAGATTCATCAGGATACCCAATAAACAGACATTCTATGCTCTGCGATTGCAAAACCCTTCTTTTATCAAGTGGAATCCGGGCCCATGCAGTGGACCCAAACACCTGTAGGTTCGACACATCTGGCTTGTGTCCGAAGTATGCTTAGAAAGGAGTATTTCATTTCACTGATGAATTTGGAACCCTGTTCTAAATGTATGCTACAGTATGCATGTCTTCATCCCACAAATTTGCAGCAAACTTCTTTGACTCCAACATAAAAGTGGTCATCTCTTTGAGAGACCGGTTCTTCCTTTCCGCTACTCTGTTCTGCTGGGGAGTGTAGGGAATTGAATGTTGGACCTGAATACCACTTTGGGAGGAAATGTACAGCAAATCATTACTGACATACTCCCCTCCATTATCAGATCTTAATATCCTGATCTTAAGCCCAGAGGCATTTTCGATCAAGGCCTTCAATTCAGAAAATTTTTCACATACTTCTGATTTTCTTTTGAGAAAGAAAACCCACGTATACCTTGAAAAATCATCAATAAAAGTAAGGAGGTACCTTGATCCATTCATGGATGTGATAGGCATTGCACTTCTGATATTAGAATGTATCCGCCCCAATATGCTTGTAGCTCGGTTTGCCTTCCCCCAATCGAACTTGTGCTCAGGGTGTTTTCCAATCACACAGCCCTTGCAAACTCCCGTGGTTGCCTTGATGACCGCGAGACCTTCAACCATGGATTTTTTCTGTAATTGATGCAAATATTTGAAATTAAGATGGCCAAACCTCTCATTCCACAGCCCACTAACCTCATTTCCATGAGTTAGTAGAGCGGTGGGCTTTGTATCTGCAACAAACTAAGAGAACTCATAGGCTTTTGCATGATGATTTGCAAGGCCCTTTGCAATGACTTTCCTGGATGCAATTTCCGTTATCTCAACATCATTTGGGCTGAAAGAGACTCTCTTAGGCATTATTTTATGTGTCATCTGATAGACACTAAGTAGATTTGCTGCTAGAGATGGTACATACAAAAATTTAGAAAAAAAACTATTTTCTAGATCTACAATACCTTCTCCTTCGGAAATGATGGTGGAGTCATCTTCCATGTGGATGGGGATGGATTTGCTAGTCTCCAAGGATGAAAAGGATTCTTTTTCAGCCATCATGTGATTCAAAGATCCACTATCAATCAGCAGTGATTTGGACTTTGAAGTGCTTTCCATGAGGGCATGACCTTTCTCATGCTGTGGTTCCTGATCTTGGTGATCTCTCCTCCGAAAGCTCTCTGGAAGATTGATGTGATTCCTCTCAAGGAGAGAGGCTGCTTTATCAAGATTTTTCTTCATGCAAGAATGTTCAGGGTGAAAGCCCTTCTCATAGTAAGAGCACCTGACTTCTTCTTTCCCATTGTGGCCTTTTCCTTTGTTCTTCCTTGAGCCGGAAGATTCATCATGCTACTAATTTTCAACTCTAGGCTTGGGAGCATCAAATTTAGTTTTTTGGTTTTTCTGCTGCTTTCCTTTACCCTTCAGATATTTGGGCCCCAAAACATGGAGGGCTTGATCATGGGAAGATCGGATGATCCCCGTCTGGACAAGCTTGTCATGTTCATTAGTTAGGGACTCAATGAAGGCATTGAGTGTAGGAATCTTCCATCCGGCAATTGTGAGCTTCCCCGCACAGAATGTAGAAACAAAACTGAATAATCAGCTCTGAGTTTGGAGAGGATGGCTAGGATGAGCTGATCATCCTCCTTCTCCACTTTGCATTTCTTCAAGAGGAAAACAATATGCTTGAACTTTGTAAAGAAATCATTCAGAGTCTCGAAATTGGAAGGTTGGAGAGACATGAGTTCATTTTCGAGTTGGTAAACTCTCAAGTCACCATGCTTTCTGTATAGAGATTCCAATTTGTCCCATATTTGTTTTGGTGTCTTTAAATCCATAAGATGGGAGAGAAGGTCATCGAAAATATAGGGGCAAAATAAACCAAAGGCTTCATCCTTCTTGTTCAAGAATCTTAGTTTTTCTATGGCGGATCCCGACTCAACTTCAGTGTCCATGGCAACTCTATAGACTCCTTTGGAACATAGCTGGATCTCCATTTTCCTTTTACATGTGTTGAAATTATATGGAGTCAACATAGGTACTGAGGAGGCCATATGGATATGCTGTAGCGAATGCTTCACCTGTAGAAACCTGAAAATCAAAACAGAAAGGGAAAAATAAGGTCGGACAGCCTGCGCATTCTAGGCTTTCATCACACCCAGCATAGTCAATCAAGCAAGCTTGATCAACAAGTTATTTACTTGGGATATTGAGTGGTAAGCCTTGGATTCTATTGTAGTTCTGTGTGGAAATTAAGGCCAGCAATAGATTAATTTTACTCACAACAATTATCAATTGATCATGCAAAATTGCTAACAAGAGAGACTGAATATGGAGCTGTAACACTAAATTTTATTAAATGAGTGTACAATAGCCAACCCTGTAATAACACAGGTTGCTGAATAAATAGAATACATCAAGAAATAGAATGCATGAGGAGGCATACAAATCTAGCATAAAGCAGGCTTACCAAAAATAAGCAAATCCCCCATAGGTGTAAAAAGCTGATCCCAAATCTGTCATGGAGCTCACGAATTGGAAAAAAGGCATAGGAAAGCTAAAGAGTGGTGTAATGGCATCTCGTTCATGCTTTTTCATGGAGAAAAGAGAGGAGGATGTTTAGGACAAAAAACAAGTCAACCTCACCTTGTCTAGCTTTTCCTTTTGCCTTAAAACACTGAAAAAGCAGGCAATAAAGCAGAAAAAGAAGAAGGGCACCTAGGAGGCTAGGAATAAATTAGAATTGATTCCTTTAGCTCTCCCATGTGCTACATGAGTCAAATGGGCCATGTTTTACCTCTATGGATAGGTAAATAGCAACTTGCACAAGGTGGGACACATGAACTAGGCAAATAAGACAAAAATAATGGAATTAATGTCTAAGTGGGTAAACTATGGTTGATTATTCTAAAACCCCCCCTTAAGCTTGAATTATGAGTAATATATTAGAAAAATATAGGGCCTAGCAACAAGGTTTAGTCACCCTTTACATACTGCAAGTCCATACAACCAAGGAAAGAGGCAAAACCAACTTGGGAAAATCCTCCCTTAAACTTGGACTGTAAAACAAAATTGTAGAATCTTGTCTCCACTCATGCTTTTACAGCATGATCAGCAATCCACAATAGTGATTTGATATTGTTGAATGTCTTCTCACAAAATTCTTTGGTGAAGATATCAGCTACTTGTTCTGAAGATGAACAGAAGAGTAGGTGAATGGTGCCATCATGCACAAGCTCTCTGATGTAGTGCATGTGAATCTCAATGTGTCTGGTTCTCTGCTTCTGAACTAGATCTTTGCAGATTTGAATGGTACTCTGGTTATCATAGTAGATGGTAGTTTATTACTCAGGTTTGAAGCCACACTCTCCAAGTAAACCCTGCAACCATAAACATTGAGTTGCTGCATTAACAACTCCTCTGTACTCTGCTTCTGTAGATGAGAGTGCAATGGCACTCTATTTCTTGTTTGACCAGCTGATTGGTCCTTCTGCAAGCATGAACACATATCCTGATTTGAAATTTTTGTCTGTGCTATCACCTGCCCAATCACTGTCAGTAAATCCAATCAACTCAAGATCAGATTTTGCTTTATAGAAGATCCCATGTGTCCTTGTTCCCTGAACAAAGTTAAGGATCCTTTTGGCTGCTTTTGAATGGATCTCATGAGGCTGATCCATATATCTAGAAGCCACACTTACTGCATAACAAATATTAGTTCTAGTATGTGTCAGATACAATAAACATCCAATCAATTGCCTATATAGTGTATTGTTTACCATAGGTGAAGAATCATCTTCTTCCAGCTTCACTCCTGAAAGGAAAGGAGTTTTGCTTGCTTTGCAATACTGCATTCTGAATTTGTTCAGAAATTCCAAGGCATATTTGGAATGGTGCACCTTGATTCCAACTTTGGTTTGAGCAATCTCAAATCCAAAAAATTGACTTAAAAGCCCCAAATCTGTCATGGAGAAGACTTGGTTCATAGCACCCT
>LPNX010489506.1:119082-175410 GCA_001517045.1 Pseudotsuga menziesii | reverse complement strand
GTTACAGCTCCATATTCAGTCTCCATTGTTGATAATTTTGCATGATCAATTGTTAATTGCTGTGAGTGAAATTAATCTACTGCATGCCTGAATTTATACAACTAGGGACATATAGCACATTGCTAAACTAACCATTATCAAGATCTATCCTTCCTTTTCCCATACTTTCATTGAGAGAGTCATCTCCCAGTACAATAGATGGTCCTTTCGACTTGTCCAGTGAGGAGAAGGCCTCCTTAGTCGAAACCATGTGTCTTGAAGCTCTAGAATCAATGATAAAACTGGGTGAGCTTGATGTGCCAGCAACCAATGCATGAACTCTCTCTCTGTCATATGAACTTGATCCTCCTTCCCTCTTCTTTGAGGTTTCTGGAAGGGAGATGCCATTCTTCTCTAGGATTTGGGTCAGCATATCAATCTGCTTTTTCATACAAGAGATTTCAGTGTGATTGCCCTTATTACAGTATGCGCACTTGTTCATTTCACCTTTGTTTTTCTTCTTTTGGTTATTCTTCTTGGGACCTTGTAGATCCTCCAGAGACTATTTCTTGTCTCTCTTTTGCTTAGGTGGCTTTTTAGCTTTCTTTTTGCTTTTTGAATCCACCTTTGAATCTCCAACAATCAAAGCTTGATCTTTGGATGGTTTGATGGTGCCCATCATCACTAGCTTGTCTTGTTCTTGTGTGAGAGATTCCATGAAATCTGCAAGGCTAGGCATCTTCCAGGTTCGAGCTGTCAGTTTTGTGGCATAGAAGGTCGAAACAAAGACTGAGTAGTCAAGTCCTAGCTTCGAGAGGATGGCCAGTATGATCTGATCATCTTTCTTTTCGATCCCACACTGTTTCAGCTGCAAAACTAGTGCTTTGAACTTGGAGAAATATAGCTGCAGGGATTCAAAGCTACTGGGACTCAGAGAAATCAGCTCATTTTTTATATGATGTCCCCTCATCTCATCTATCTTTCCAAAAAGATCAGCAAGCTTCTCCCATACTTGATCTAGTGATGTTAATTCATCGAGATGGAAAAGGAGGTCTCAGGAAATACTGAGACATAGGAGGCCATAAGCCTCATCCCTCCTGTTGTGGCATTTGATCTTCTCTGCAGCTGTATTGGGCTCTCCTTCTGTTGCCATAGTCACCCTGTAGAGGCCTTTCACTCTCAACAGGATCTCCATCTCTGCTTTCCATTCAAAGAAATTGAAAGGAGTCAAGATAGTTTTCTGTGAATCCATAGCTTTAGAAAATCTGTCCCGACTGTCAGTAGAAGGCTCCCAGTCTTGATGTCGAACCTACAAAACAATTTTTGAAGGAGAGAAACAACCTACAATGGCTCTGATACCATGTGGAAATTAATGCTAGCAATAGATTAATTTTACTCACAACAATTATTAATTGATCATGCAAAATTGCTAACAAGAGAGACTGAATATGGAGCTGTAACACTAAATTGTATTAACTGAGTGTACAATAGCCAACCCTGTAATAAAATAGGTTGCTAAATAAATGGAATACATCAAGAAATCGAATGCATGAGGAGGCATCCAAATATAGCATAAAGCAGGCTTACCAAAAATAAGCAAATCCCCCATATGTGTAAAAAGCTGATCCCAAATCTGTCATGGAGCTCATGAATTGGAAAAAAGGAATAGGCAAGCTAAAGAGTGGTGGAATGGAAGCTCATACATTCTTTTGCATGGAGAAAAGAGAGGAGGATGTGTAGGACAAGAAGCAAGTCAACCTCACCTAGTCTAGCTTTTCCTTTTGCCTTAAAACACTAAAGAAGCAGGCAATAAAGCAGAAAAAGCAGAAGGGCACCTAGGAGGCCAGGAATAAAGCAAAATTGATTCCTTTAGCTCTCCCATGTGCTACATGAGTCAAATGGGGCAAGTTTGACCTCTATGGATAGGTAAATAGCAACTTGCACAAGGTGGGACACATGAACTAGGAAAATAAGACAAAAATAATGGAATTAATGTCTAAGTGGGTAAACTATGGGTTGATTATTCTAACATGCTGGAATTTTGAGCTATTGCTTACTTTTCATGGAGAAATCTGTCAAAAATATTGTTTTTGAGAGATTGATCTTCGTCTCGCCGCATGCTCTGATACCATATTAATTCTTGCACATGATCTAGGAAATAGGAATCAAAATCATCAAAGAATAATTAACAAATACTCATGAATCGGTGTTGATAAGAACCGAAATTGGTTTCCTCTTTGTATATTTAATAAAACAATGAAGGGTTACAATACCAATGCTAAGCAATAGCTTAACTCCATGAATAATTCAAATAGCTAAGGAAACAATTCGAATTTAGTGAGTGAGTCTAGCTTAACTGACTCTTAGCCATTCAATCACACTCAGTTAACCACTTGACCAAAACCCTAATTGACTCACCAAACCCTAACTGAAGTCGGAGTGCAATAAATGACTGAATCTCAACTGAAGGAGATCAAACACATGTCATAGCAAGCCAACCATTAAGTTCTAGTGATCCATGACTTCAATGAACCCCAATGAGGTTAACTGAAGCTGAACTTACCATCAGAAGTTGGTGGAGGAGCCTTATTGACTCCAGATGATTAAATAATAATAAATAATCATTAAATAATATATTTAATGACCGGAGGCACCTTAACTAATTGTAACTAACTGGTTGAACTGATTGTAACCACCAATTATCAATTAGGTGCATTAACGTCACACAGATCACCCTCGGAGTGCTCCAGTTAGCCTCCTTGACTATAGGTAGGCGTGGGTGTGACTCGATGATGGTAATTAATGCTCCACTAATGTCAATTAAACTTAGGATAGTGGTTTAACTAGGCCAATTTGACCAAAAGAGTGTGTATGATGGTAAATGTCTCCAACAAAGCAAACACACACACACACACGCACAAACAAGCATATATATATATATATATATATATGAAATTGGCTTATGCCTAATATATCAAACAAATCATCATGTTCATATGTAGTGGGGCATTTGACCCGTTATATCAAAATAAAACATCCAAGTAACATCATAATCAATGGGGCTCCTACCCATAAGTGTTAGGTCCAAAATTTAGGATACATCCCTCCCCTTTTAGAACAACACCATCCCTAGTGTTCTAGGGACTTGAAATGAAATCACGAAACAAGGCGGGGTAATCCTTTCTCATGGTGGCTTCATTCTCCCAAGCATCCTCATCAGATTTGAAGTGCTTCTATTGCACTTTCAAGTGGACTATGGTCCACTTCCTAAGCTGCACCTCTCTCTTGTCCAATATATGAAGAGGTTCAGGGGAAAAATCCCCTTCAGGTTCCACCAGTAATAAGGACCAATCCATCACATGTTTACTATCATAAACATATTTATTTAATAATGATTCATGGAAAACATTATGGAATCTTATGTGAGCAAGTAACACTAGTTCATATGCTACTGGCCCTCTCTTGGCTAGTATTTCAAAGGGAACACAAAATCTAGGTGCTAACTTACCGCACCTTCCCAAGCTCAACAAGCTTCAGTTTGCTTTTACTTTCAAGTAGACGTGGTCTCCTATTTAATAATCTTTATCTTTTATTTTCTTATCCATGTAGATTTTCTGGAGGTCTTGTGCTTCTTTAATGTTCACCTAGACCTTGGTAAACAACTATTCCAACTACTTTAATAAATCAAGCCCCAACATGAGCTGATCCACCAAGCTATCCCAAGTAACCGGTGGTCTACACTTTCATCTATATAGTACCTCAAAGGGACTGATCTTGGAAGAAGTTTTGTAACCGTTGTTATATGCAAACTCTGTGAGACGCAGGTAATATTCCCACTTGGTGGGCTTTTTCATGGAATACCTCCTAAGTATGTCCTCAACAATCTGGTTTACCCTTTCTATTTTCTCGTCTGTCTATGGGTGATAAGCAATACTAAAGTTCAATTGCGTCTATAATCCAGAGAATAAAATTCTCCAAACGTTTTTGGTAAACTTATTATCTCGGTTCGAGATGATTTCCTTGGCTATCCCATGCAATCTAAATATCTCCTTCAAGAAGATATCGACAATGTGTACTTCCTTGTAGATTGACTTCACTGGAATGAAATGTGCTGCTTTTGATAATTTGTCAACTACTATAAAGATAGAATCATTTTTTTCTTACTTTTCGGTAGACCGATGATATAATCCATACTAATGACCTTCCAATTCCATTTTGAAATGGGTAATGGCTGCAGCAATCCTGAATGATGCTGATGCTTAGCTTTGACCAACTGACATTCCTGACATTTTGCAATAAACAATGCAATGTCAACCTTTAACTTAGGCCAGAAAAAGTGTCTCTTAATGACGGATTTCATCTTTTGATATCACGGATGCCCCAAGTAGGGTGTTCGATGAAATTATGTCAGGATTCCAGATTGAATTTCCCCTCCTTCTAGAATGTACAATCTCTTCTTGGATGATAGCAGTCCTACTTAGTCTACCTTGTAGTATTTTTGTTGTTGAAACAACCTGTCCTCTTGGATTTTCTTAAGGATTTCTACATAGAAAGGGTCAACTTTGTTGCTCATTCTGATCCTCTCGTGCAAATCCAAATTGGTTTGACTTAAAGTCACCTCATATATCATATGAGTTCGTTGACTCAAAGCATCATCAATCTTCTTCTCGTTGCCCTTAATATGCTTTAGCTTGAAATGGTACTCGGCAAGGAAATCCAACCATCTGGCTTTTTGAGCATTCATATTCGGTTGCTCGAATAAATACTTCAAAATCATATTGTCTGTCTTTAGAAGGAATTTCCTTCCCATGAGGTAGTGCCTCCACATATTCAAGGAGTGAATGATGGAAGCTAACTCAAGATCATGTGTGGAGTAGTTCTACTCATGTTCTTCTAGCTTTTGCTACTCATAACAGATCCCATAATCGATCTACAACAGGACTCCTTTGAGCCCTTCCTTGCTTTCATCCCTACAAACAACGAAAGCCCCATTGGGATCCGCAATTCATAGTATCGGTGCAATCGTTAAAAGTTTCTTAAGATTTTGAAAACTTTCCTCTCACTTGGTTTTTCATAAGAACTTATTTTCCTTCTTCTGCAAAGTGGTCATGGGACAAGATATTCTCGAGAAGCTCTCAATGAACTTGGGATAATATCGAGCTAATCCTAAAAAGGACCTAATGTCAGTGACACTAGTAGGGGTAGTCCAGTATTCTATGGCTCTAATCTTTTCTAGGTCCACATCTATCCCTGTCTCGAAGATAATGTGACCCAGGTACTATATCTATGGTTTGTAAAAATCACATTTACTAAACCTGACATAGAGATGGTGTTCTCGTAACACCCATAGCACTATGCGGAGGTGTTTCTCACGTTCCTCTTTACTCTTGGAGTAAACTAGGATGTCATAAATAAGTCCCAAAACAAATTTGTCTAGATATTTAGTGAATATACTGTTCACCATACACATAAAGTTCGCAATTGCATTGGTCAACCTGAATAGCATTACTACAAACTTGTTGTGCCAGTACCTTGTACGAAAGGAAATTTTGTGAATATCCTTGTCGCAAATCCATACCTAATGGTATCCGAATCACAGGCCAATATTTGAAAAGATCTTGGATCCTCCTACTTGCTCGAACAAGTCATCAATCCTAGGGAATGGGTATCAGTTTTTGATAGTCAGTTTTTTAAGATGATGGTAATTGATGCACATCCACATCATACTATCCTTGTTATTTACGAAAAGTATTGATGCTCCCCAAGGGGACACACTTGGCCAGATATATCCCTTCTCTATCAACTCTTGCAACTGCAGTTTGAGTTCCACCAACTCTGGTGCACTCATGTGGTAAGGGGTTTTTGAAGTAGGAACTGATCCTAATGTTAGTTCTATAGAAAATTCTAGTTCTAATTTCGGACGTAATCCAGGGATTTCCTTAGGGAATAAATCCTTCAATTCTACAAGAATGAGAAAATATTGTATCTGATGTTCTCTTTCAGCTTCTATGTCTCAGATATTTACTACAAACAACTTGCAGCCTTTTCTAATGCACTTCTTTGCTTGTAAGGAATATATTTGTCTTACGAACACTTTCTTTGGTACACATTGAATCTTCGCTTGATTCCCTTGGCTATCTATACACAAGATTGACTTGTGCAAGAAATCGAGCATGACATGGTGTTGTTCCAACCTATCCATGTCAATAAGTATATCTTATGATCTTGAAGAGAGGATTTTCAGATTTACTTTTGTAAGAAAAAAATTTAGGTTTACCTCACAATCTTTAACTATTTCCGAAGCTTTCCATTTCATACTTGTGGCTAATTGTACCAGCCAAGGTTTATCACCTTTTTCTTTGCCTAGTTTACATATATCAATAATTTTAGGCGATACATAGCTTCGAAAAGCACAAGGGTCAAACAATATTGAAATAAAAGTGTTCAAGATATTACCTTCTATCTCAAACATGGTATCCTGATGGTCTGCCTGTCAGCCATCCAAGGCTACATAGATTCACGGTGTTCCAGCAATGTCCTCCACCGTTGGTTCTTCTTGTAAGCTATGCAGGAACTCGTTAGTCTTGTTCTTACAATATCGGGCATAATGAGGCCTGCTCCATTTCCAACATTTGATCTGTACTGGGGTAGCATTGGCTCCCCCAGTTTCTACTTGCTTGATAACATTTGGAGTTGGTACATATGGCTTTGTACCTGATTTTTTGAAGTTCTTTTTTGCTGGAAAACTATTGTTTTGTTTCCTGTACAGGGGTGGGTTAAAACCCGGTTTGCGATGTCATAGAAGTTCTTAGACTTGTATCTACTTCTGTTCATGTTCTCTTGCCTTGGTTTTCCATGCTCCTAGTAGATCCTATATTTTTGCAATGTGGTGTCCAAGGTTTTAGGCATGTCAAACTCAATCATTTCCTGAAAGTTGGGGGGAATAAATCGTAAAAAATACTCAATCTTTACCTTTTAGTCCTTGATGTATGGTACATAGTGTAATAGATTTGGAAATCTATTAATAAAAGCATCCATAGTCATGGATCCCATATGTAACTCATGAAACTATTTCACCTTTCTATCAAAGAGTCTTTCCGACATATATTTTTATTGAAAGATATTGCGAAATTTACTCCAACGTATTTCTCTTACCTCTTATTTCTTGGTATGCTTCAAGTCTCTCCACCATCTCGCTACTTTTCCATTTAAATTATAGATGGCCACTTGAGCCTTCATTTCGCTAGAGTAGTTATGAACTCAGAAATATTTGCTCATACCCAATAACCATTCTTCAGCTCTCTCTCTCGTGTTCACCTCTACTTCATAGGTTGGAGATCTTATTTTCCTGAAATCCCCTTGGAGATTGTCAACACTTATTTGTTTCTTTCTGCATGGACAAATAGAGTCCTCATTGGAAGGACTGTGTAATTATCCTTGTGGAGTTTCATGGGTTCCTTTTTTCCTTCTTCTCTTGGGATGCTGGCCCGTTTATGATAAGGTTCCCTCCTTAATCTGTTTGTGGAATGAGTGGGTTTTCCCTATGGGATTCCTCCCATCATATTTTGCAGTAATGCTTCATTGATTGCTTGATGTTCCTTTCTTTCATTCATATTGTCATCTCTGAAACTTTACAAGTCTTCTTGAAGAATTTGTATGGTTTTCATAATATCATAATTTAGTTCCACCACCAGTTCTGCTTCCTGGGTTGGGGTATTCAATTTACCTTGTCTGTTGTTATCTTCTTCAGTGTTCATGATCTGAATTGTTCTGTAAAAATTCCTGAAATTGCAATTTTTAATAACAGAAATTTTTTATGTTAGTTAACAATATTTAAAACATACTTTATTTTCCTTGCAACGAATTTCTAGTATTCCCATTAGGTCTCTTAGTGTTGAAACTGGGCTCTGATACCACTTGTAATGTCCCCAAAAACTGAAAATAAAAATAAAAATTAATAGGCTAGTCTAGACTGCCTATGACGGACATTAATTGAACATTGCAGAATGTGTCATACTATGATTTTATTTTTGTATTGTTGCAAGTTGTTCATACATACTGCTTCCATATTTCTCGATAAGGTTGTTACTATGCTACTTATGTTGTCATGATCTTGATTATTGTTTGTATTATGGTTAAGCATCGATCTGTAAGTTAGTAATTTGATTACGTACGTCATTGTTTGTAACATGTGCTTACAGTCATATGAATGATTCTAACTTGACTATGTTAATGGATAAAGGGGTGGGGGGTGGAGTTGCGAGACTAGTTTCCCCTCTATCCACCTGAGAGGTAACAATTTCTACTTGTCACATCGAGCTTGCTTATTTTTTTCGAAATAATGCACTCTTGTCCCATTTACGTGCAGGTATACTTGGCGATGGAAAACTTGTTTATAAAGCTTAACGGAAAGTGTTGATCATTTTGGTCACTAGCGCTCATATTTGTAGCTCTATCCTAGGGATATTACACTGATTATTATTATTATCATTATGTCCTTTATTATACTGACAAGGTCACTGGTGCACTTATTACTTGCCTGACACAGACTTATTATTTATGTGACACTTATTTTACATGGTGTAAAGGCTTACGACTTGTTCATGCCCTAACATATTCTTACTATATGGTTTTAAACTTGGTAATATAATTGCAAAAACCTTGGCTTAAATATTCCATGGCATATTTCATATGCCATGGACTTAGGGATTAAAGCCTAAGTTATTTGATGCATGAATGGGTTTATGGAATTCGCAATGGTTTTATGACAAGGTTTAACGTCATGACAAGAACTATGGGTTTGTAGGTTTTTGTAAATGATATTGTAGGAAAGGGTGGCAACATAAATGTGTCTTTGGAAAGGTGGAAACCCAACTTTGGGATTGGTTTAGTCATTAGTTTGGCTCATTCCCAGCTTTGTTGATTGTGCTCTTCTCCTATGTGGTGAAAAGAGGTGAAACGATGAAGGCTTGACAGGTAAGATGGTAGTCTGGTTTCGTAGCATCATTTTCTTGTTTTAGTATGATTACTTGCATACTTCCCATCGTGCTTTCTATTTATAGTTGTAGGTTACAGGGTGTGGTGAAACAAACTTCGGTCGTTGCTTGTGGGAAAGGTTGTGAGAAAATCCATACCCATTCGGGTAAGCCTAATCTACAAGTGTTTACTTGTCGCCTCTTATCTTCATGGTTATGACTGAGTTGTCACTCTCCGTAGGTTGGATTTGCTTGAGGATGGTTTCTAATGGATTCGTTTTTGGCTGGGGTTTGATTGTAACTTAAATGAGCTCTTCGTTTTGTAATGCAACAAGATTGGGGTTTTGTTGTTGGGGTTTTAATTGCCTTCGGGCTTGAGATTGAAATGTAATTGGGTTTATTAAATGGGTGCTCTGTGTAGTGAAAATGGCCTAGGTAGCTTCTCAACACACTCTGTGTATTTTGTAACTAATGTTTTTATTAGGGTATGGGCAATGAGCAGCACCATTGTTGGAAATGGTGCAAGGCTGAAGGTAAATGGCTATTAAACTCTTTAATGATTTTATATATACTGTGTTTAAATGCAAATATGTTGCATCAATTTCGATGGTTATTATTCTGTGGACTGTGTGGATTCACATTCGTTGTATGTGTTAGTTTTGTGGAAAAAATGGAGGTTTTCTATGGTGCAACCCTGCAACAATCAGTCGTCTCTATTGGTAAACATAGACATGGTTGTAATATTTGGAAATTTTTATTATTATAATGAGTTGGATATGTAAAAGGCCGAAGGCCATAGATTACATCATGTATATTTGTATTTGGGTCTTTCAACCACTGTGTAGATAGTTTATGTTTTTTTTCAGCCCGTGTATAAATAATATAGGATGGATTTGTAAATGTTAATAGACCCTATAGGATTTGATCTTGGGTCATTTACTGCGATGACAGTTTAATTTATGGATACGATTTGGGATTTAATGCCCACAAGAATTGATCCTGTGACCTCTATGCAATTATGCTTGTTTTAAATTAATATTGTAAAATGATAGTAATAAATCATCAACCATTAGATGGTCTCTATACTTGGTCTGTAGCATTGATTTATGATAATATTTGTTTTAAAGAAGAATCATAATGTTTATACAGACCCTAAGAGGTATTTTTTTATTTTTATCTTACCTTTAATATTTGAAGTCATTATTATTGTTAGATGTAGAATATTGAGTTTATATTATTGCATAAAATGGGTTAGGCTTCTCTTTAAATCTAAACTTGAAATAGTCTTTTACTTCTACACATAGCTCTGCTAGCAATATAAAATCTCGCAGTAGAGTACAAAGGAAATAAACACATAGGCCTTGCTAGGATAGTTTTGAGGTGTTAGGAACCCAAGTTTAATTTGTAAATGAAAATACATAAGTAAAATTGAAAGAACAAAATCCTTGATAATTCTTACATAGGAATTAAATTATAGCCTAGGGTTTATAATTAAAATGTAAGCCCTAAAAGAAATTAACAGAAAAATATAGATAAATAGGGTTAGAAATATAATATAAACACTTGCATAATCTAGCCAACACTTATTATAGATAATGAAATAGCCAGTCAAGTTTCTCATACCTGAAAAGTGAAGCTCTTTTAATGGCTAAAACCTCCACACTCAATTACCCAGCATTAACTATTAAATTTTTATCATTCAAGCTAGTATTATCTTAGGATCTTGTTGAGGCCTGGAAATTCGCAGGGGACAACAGTAAGGGATTCTCCCGATCAACGTTCCCAATTAGCCCGTTGACTGTTTGGTATAAGGAATTCGTCTGGTTTGCGGTCCGGCTACCGTAGGTCAAGTAACAAAACAAAGGCTTTACCGGTTGCGGCCCGGTCCACCGAGTTTTTGTATTTTGACTTAGGAAATGAAATGCAAGTGCCTAGCTAAATGCAGAGTGATCAGAAAGCAAGGGGTGGTCACAACGTGATGCGCAGTTTCTTACCTCTCGTCTTAGGCCCACAGGAAACCAAATCACATACGAAAAGAAACAACTAACTAACTATCTATCCCTAGGGAGCAAGGTTATCATTTTAAGTGAACAATACATTTTGCACATGCGTTCTGAAGAATCACAGATAGCTGGTATTTCATTCAAGACACACGAGCTTTTACAGATATTTAAATAACCAGATAGCCGATCATTTTATAACAACATTTATTGCTCACAGTGAAAGATATCCCAAAAAACTACTGAAGAACATTTAACAAGAACATAGGTTCAGAACATTAAATACTCTTACAGTAAATGAACCACAGCTGAAAACGAAATAGTTCCTCTTCAACATTATTCATTTAATCGCGCTGATACATTCCACTTTTCACTCTTTCCAACAGGCAAAATTGCAGTCCCCTTTGCAAAACGAAGTAGTTCCTCTTACAAGCAAACAATTACAAAATTTCCCATGGGAAAGCCCCTTTTCAGCCCTACTCCCCAATATTTAAACTAGAACTGCTGAGTCCCTTCGTTTTCCCCCCCAGACGCCTGGTCTCTCAGCTTCCCCAACGTTTAGTATTCTAATCTTTGTCTGTATGCAATCATGAGTCATCGGGTAACTGATCCGTTTCTGAGGTCTGCGCGTTTTTGTTCTGGATCTCTTTTCTGCTGCCATCGTGCTTCCAAGACGATTCCTCTATCTTCAGTTACACTTTTTCCAAGTGGTCCGTCTTCCTTCACACTGGGGTAAGCTCACCGACTTCCTTGAAAATACCTGCATTCAATCCACAAGTCATGTTCAAACAGTAAATATTTTCAAATAATGACTACTTCACAAGGACATGGCCGGGCACACCACCTACAAGCCTAGCTAAAATAAAAAATCTTACGGTCACCGGCGGGAAATTTCAAGTCGGCAGTCGGAAGGAAGGAAGCTCGCAGGCCGGAGGGTTCTGGGAGCCGCAACGTCGGGTGAGGCTTAAGTCAAAGCCAGGCGAAAAGTGGGCAGGTAGGCCATAAGTCGAACGTCGGGAGGTTTTCAGCTTCAGAGGCCAGAAGACTCAGGGAGCCGCAACGGCGGATAGGGTAAAGACTGGAGACAAGCGACGCAGGCGGGAAAGGTTTAGTCGGACGTCGGACAAAATTTGAATCAGAAACTGACTCTCTAGACCCGGCCGCAACGGCGGGAAAGTAGAAGCTTAGGAGCAAGCGATTCAAGCCAAACAGATTGGGCGTCGGATGAATCGGACTTCGGGCGGAAAGTTTGATCCAGGAGCTGCAATGGCGGGTGAGATGGGACTCAGCAGCTTCTGATCTAACAGCAAAAATAGGCCCGATCCAAAGAGAAAACCAACAACGTTAAGGATCAATTGCAGCCAAAAATCATTTTTCTTCATTAAGGAAAGATTTTAATGTTCTATGTGTAGCGAACCAGACAAACACGGGTCACAACGAAAATGAAAATGGCACAGAAAGTAGCGGGTGTCCAACTTCAAGGTAAAACGGAAAGAAGACATGCCCGAGGGGTTCAAACATTTAATGATTAGACAAAATAGAAAGATGAGGAGGGGCCCAGAATTTAAGTAAACATAAAATTGGGGAGAAAACAGTTGCGGGAGCAACAACTGGCGATTTCCTGGTGAACCTAGATCTCTGGGTGATTTCTCTTTGAGCAGCAGACTATTCCACAAAAACACATCCATTGAATGTCACGTCCCCGTCCCTCAACCGGCGAAGAGGACGCGACGAGCACATCAAGTACAACCGGGCAAAATGCCCAATGAACATAAACAGAAAACAAATGCTGGAATTAAGCATACACAGATGCATTTATCTTCAATCATACAGCGGAAGCAAACACACACATTCCAGCAATATTCATGTTCATTATAATTCATTTAACATCAATATAAAATTTGTAGAGATGGAATACCCAGCAGCACTTATCTCTTGATGAAGAATTCACCCGCAACCAGCTATGTCGCTGCAATGTTCCACCCAACCATAGGCCAGCTTGCTCATCTATCTCTCAGCAACACTGCCACCCCTGAGCTGGGCATGATTCCTCCAGACTAAGGGTCAATTGCAGGCTTACACATAGCCAAGGGGACACATAACAGCCAAACCAACACTGCTGGGTTTCACAGGCTTTCAACAGACAAGCCAAGCCAGCACAGCCTGAAGGCTAACCACTGCACTCCGGCAACCAATTAGCTATCACAGCTCAACAGGGAAAAACGAATTACACAGCCCCAACAGCAGTACATCAAACAAAATGCACTAGGGACGAATTTACAGTTTTCCCAACCAATGTGTGAACAGAACCCACGAATTAGCCTATGAGTGAAGGATACGGCCACCCTATTCAAGATTCACCCAAGGAAATATTGCGTGGATAAATCCAGCAAAATACCAAGCGTGAAGATGGAAAATGGGAGGGAATCCCTCTGCGTGAGGATGCACAGCCGTAGAGGCCCTGCGTGAGGAGAAAAAAACTCTGATTCTGCTCGTGGATGAACAAAACATCAGCAAGGATGCGAATTACAGTGCGTGGGTGCTTCAGCAACTCGTGGAGCCCCAGAAAATGTCTGCGTGAGACTAAAATCGTCCAAAACCTGTGCGTGAGGAGCCAACAGACCAAAATCGTGGTGAGAGTGTAAAAAAAACTGACCAGGGAAGAGTGTGTGAGGGAGAAGAATGGGCAACGTGCATGGAGTGGGAAATTGGGTAAGGCTGACAGCCTCCCACAACCACCACCACTTCAGTAATAAATGCCCTCAGCCATAACTCCTCACCCACCAGCTGAGCATTAAAGAGGTTGACAAGGTTGGATGAGAAAAAAGGGTGACAAATAACAAAGGTGGCAAAACAACAAGGTAATAAAACATGGGTTTTTCCCCCCATAACCAAGGTTTGACATCCCCCACCCCTTATCCTTTGGAACCATTCCCTTTTCATTCAACGTTGCACTGCCGTAGCTGGTTGTGGTTTATTTTAATTGATGTGCGGGTTTACATGATGCCAAATTAAAATGTGTCGGATAGCACAAGATACCATCGGCAATTATCCCCATTGCCGAAACATACACAGCCAAATCGATGGTGGGGCTTTTTCCTTGAGCTCCTCACCATGATTAATTACAATATATACATCATGCAAACGGGGTCAAACCTGGGGATGTGACATTGAACTCTTCCGGTTATACAGATTTCTCAATAACAAAAGTGTGTACCTTAATCATTGATGCTAGTCCAATTTGGGAGGGGGAAACCAAGACCTCAAAGTCTGGATAACTCTGCTGAGGCCAAAAGTGAGTTCATTATTAATTTTTCCTTCAGGTGGCTGACATCATTTGACACCACATGATTGTAGCAGGTGATGAATAGAAAGTTCATTTGTTCCTCATTCCCATGCCATTTTAGCAGCTTTTGTGCTTTTGGACTTTTGTCCCCTTTTATACGAGTCTTCATGCATGCCTTTCTTACTGAATTTAAATTCAGGATCCTCTATCCCATAGTGCCCTTTTGTGTGAGTGGTGTGCTTAATGTTTCAGCTCACGGACGGAGAGGATACTTCGGCAACTTAATACTTATGATTCAACTTCTGCTTTGATGCATGATGTCTTCATAGGAATTCTGACTCTTATCAGCCTTTTGGCATTTGTTTCCTGGCATGGGATCATTTATATTTAACACTCTGTTCATCTTGCTCTTCTCCATGGGTCCCCTGATATCGCTCCTTAGACTTTTAAGTGTAAAGTGGACGGAGCCTCAACATAGTATTCTAGACCTTTTGAATCCAGTTTATTTTGCAGGGATTACATAGGACCTCAATGCACACAGAGATTTCGAGAAAACTGCTAGACTGGAAGAAACTCAAACAGCAACACATAGTTCTGATTGCTGAAAAATGTCTATCATTCCCAGAAATTTTGGTGTTCCTCGAAAAGCCGCGAGTTTATCCCCTTTATTGGAAACAATAAACTATAAAAAGAAAGCATGAATCAAAAAAACGAAAAAGCTTATTTATGTACAAAAAATAGAAAAACTCAAAGAAGCTTCAAGAAAAGTAAGGCTTGAGAACCAAACCGTTAACCGGCAAGTTCTCCTCCCATCCCTGTAAATCTTGTAGCATATAAGTAGCAGGGCCAAGTTTTGCTGTGATTTGAAATGGACCTACCCACAATTGTTGGAACTTAGTGTGCTTTCCGTTTTCATCATGAGGATGATCCCATTTGAGAACAAGGTCTCCCACTTCCAAGTCCTTTTTCCCAGCTTTATGTTTGTCAAACCATCTTTTCACTACCTCTTGCTGCTGTTGGAAGCGTTCTCTAGCCTTGGATCTGGCCTCTTTCACTTTCAGAAGATTGTAAATTCTTATTTGGAGAACTTCATCATCCGATCCCCTAGACTCTTGGGCTAGTATGGAAGATGGGAGCATGATGTTGGGGGGAAGGATGGCCTCCTTACCGTACATAAGGGTAAAGGGTGACACTCCTATGGCAGACTTGGGGGTGACTCTATCAGCCCACAGGGCGTTGGGTAATGCGGAGTGCCAACTTCTCTGGTTTTCTATGACAGTCTTTTTCAGGATTGTAATGAGGTTTTTATTTGAGGATTCGGCCAGGCCATTCCCTTGCGGATAGTAGTTAGCAGAATAATGTAATTTTATCCCTTTCTCATGAGAAAATGCAGTCAATTTAATAGATGAAAAGTACTTAGCATTGTCAAAAACTAACGAACTTGGAACCCCAAACCTGGTCATGATATGATCTTGTAGAAAGCTGATGACTTCGTCTTCGTTTATCTTGCGCAATGGGATAGCTTCGACCCAGCGAGTGAAATAATCAGTTGCAGTAAGAATATACTTGTACAGCAGGGAAGAATTTGGCTTTATTTCTCCAATGATGTCTATTCCCCATTGTTCGAAAGGCTCCATGATCATTACAGGCTTTAGAGGTGCTGCTGCTCTAGGTTGTCTTCCACCACATCTTTGGAAAATGTCACATTTTCTGACGTGTGCATGCGCATCCCTCAAAAGTGTTGGCCAGTAGTAACCGGCTCTGAGAACCTTGTGGGATGTAGTGTCCCCTGAATAATGTCCCCCAGCCGGGCCATCGTGCTTCAGACATTACTTTCTCAGCATCTGCTTTCTCCAAACATCTCAAGAGGACTCCATCATAGTTTTTTCTGAATAATATGCCTTCTATGATTTGGTAGGAAGCTGATTTCAGACGCAAAGCTCTTCTTTGTTTGGAACTCCAATGTTTTGGCAACACCCCTGACTGCAAGTAATGCACAAGGTCTCTATACCAAGATTCAGGAGCTGTGAATGAAGGGCAAACATACGCTACATGCAACTCAGCTTCATCTTCCCATGCTTGTTCTTCGTTGTTTGTCTTTCCAGTCATCAATTTGCATAATCCTTGACCTTTTACTATAGTAGCTGGCTTGAATTCAAGATCGTATTCCTGAAGTGTTGTTACCCAGTTGCCCCTTCTTTCTCCTAATTCCTTTTGAATGAGAAGGGATCTTATAGCTGGGTAAGGGACTATTACCTTGGTATGATTTTTTAGTATATAAGGCCTGAATTGCTTGACTGCCTTAAATACTATGTATTCCTGCTTATCAATGGCTGGGTAGTTTAATTCAGCACCTTGTAGCCCAGTGCTCATAAAAGAAATTGGGAATTCATCACCCCCATCTTCCTTTTGCGTAAGCACGGCTACCAATGAATCATCGGACGCGAATGTATACATAATAAAGTCCTTGTCAAAGTTTGGACTCTTCAGAGAGGGTGCATGTGCAACAGCAGTTTTGATTTTACTGAAAGCATTCTTTTGTGTTTTAGTCCACTTAAATTGTGCATTTTGCTTGATCATCTGCTGTAATGGTTTAACAGTCTGGGAAAAATCCGGCACGAACCTTCGTACGAAATTTATTGTTCCCAAGAATGATTGCATTCCTTTTTTATTATGGGGCATAGGAATTTGTTCAATAGCCTTAACTCTTTCTGGGTCTATGGATGTACCTCTCTTTGAAACTATATGCCCCAGTAACTTGCCTTCTGTGACCGCGAATACGCACTTCTTAGGATTTAGGGAAATGCCATACTTCCGACAGCGCTCGAAAATTTGCTTTAGGTGGAACGCATGCTCCCCTCTTTTCTTCGAAAATATTGTGATGTCATCAAGGTAGACCACCACACTTCGCCCAATCAGTCCACAGAAAGCTATGTCCATAGCTCTCTGAAATGTCGCGCCAACATTAATCAGTCCAAAGGGAATTCTTCTATATGCGAACGTTCCCCATTTAGTTCTGAATGTTGTCTTCAATATATCTTCCTCGGCTACTAACACTTGGTTGTAGCCAGAGAAACCGTCTAACAATGAAAACATTTTAGAACCAGAAACCATCTGTAGCAATTGCTCCATGGGAGGTACCGGGTAGTTGTCTTTATCTGAGGTGCGGTTTAAGTTTCTGAAGTCCACACACAGTCTGATTTCTCCCAACTTTTTCCTGATAGGCACCAGGTTTGACACCCATTCAGAATGCCTAACTTTAAAGATAATCCTAGCGTCCAACAATTTCTTCACCTCGCTCTGAATTAGTGGCTCCAACTTGGGGTGCATTTTCCTTAATGGCTGCTGATATGGCTTGATGCCTGCTTTAATAGGGATGATATGCTTGATAATATTGGTTTCGTAGGTCTTCAAATCTGCGTATGTCCATGCAAAAACATATTTGTACTGTTTAAAGAGGCTGAGGAATTTGTCTCTTTCAGTTGGTGAACAGCACTTGCCGAGGTTCACGAACTTAGGCTCCGTTTCAGTCCCTAAACTTATTAGCTCGAACTGTAGAGTTGAGCTGTGTGTCTTCACATTAGCGGGTCTTCTAAATTTTTCATTCAAGTCAAACATCTTTTCTAACGTTCTGACCCCTTTGGGAATGAAATTGTCGTATTTCATTTCAGCCTGGTGTTCTTCATCGTTGATAACGGCTCCTTTAAAGACCTCATCGTTGGTCAAGCATTCGATTATTTGCTGATCATCATCAAATACTCGCAGGTTGGTGATCATGTCAGGTACTGAAGGCCTGAAAAGTAATTCAATAGAGCATTTGTTATTAGTGGGAACCAGCCCGGTAGCTGATGTAGCTAACAGATCAGCAGCTGCATTTTTTATTCTTGGGATTGAAATAATGTTAAATGCATGAAAATGTTTAAGCAAATCCCATACCTCGTTTTGGTAAGCTTTCTAGTGAGGGGAAACACAATGTATTTGATTTCTTATTTGTTTCACAACTATTTCTGAGTCCCCAAAAACTTTTAAATTACTAACCTTTAGCTCAATCGCTTTTTTGAGTCCCTGCAGCAGTGCTTCATACTCGGCTATATTGTTAGTACATTCAAACTCTAATCTACATGACAGGAAGTGTTTATTTTTTTGTGGATCAATAAGGATGCAGCCGGCCCCTGACCCTTCTAATGTCTTCGAGCCATCAAAATATAAAGTCCAAAAAACATTATCTACTGAATAAGAATCTACTCCTACGGCTAAATCTACTATTCTACAGTCAAGCTCATCAGCCTGAGAAAAACGAAGGAGATCAGGCTGTCTGTCAGATGTATCGCTAACCTCTTCCGCTTGATAATTCCTTGGTTCTAGTTCAAGAAAGTAGTTTCCCAATACAGACTCAACTGGTACATTCTTCTCATCCAATTGAGTGATGTTATACTTCATGTAAGGTTCTCTCATAACTTTGATATGATTGGGGCTTCCTTTGTACGGCAACCAAAGATGTGACCAGTCTGAGGCGAAATACCCATTCAATTTGGCTGACCAATCTCTACTTAGAACTAGGCTGTAAGCATCTGGTATATCGGCCACTACGATGTTAATCACTTGGCATACTCTGTCATCGGATGCTAGGAGGATTAGGATGTCTTCCATCTCACCGATTACCTTAACGTCTGTCCTATCCAATTCCACCACCCTCCATGTGGTTGGCTTAGGCTGCCCATTTATTTTCTTACATACCGATATGGACATGACATTAATTGATGCCCCTGAGTCTCCTAAAAAATTGTGGACGTTATGATTAAAAACTTCAAAAGTCAAGAGGAAAGGTGGGTGTTTAGCTTTGGACATACCTCCAGTGCTAGCTTCTCCAATTTCTTCTTCATCCCGAGGTTGATTTTCAGTGGGCAGCTTCTCTTCAGATGTTTCGAGTGCTTTCAACAACTTTTCTTTCTGTTGAGGTACTTTGCACATCTCAAACAGTGTAATGTTTGCCTTTATCTTCTTCAAATCTTCAACAATGTCATATTCAATTTGTGGTCTAGTGGGCTGAGATTTATCAGCGCTCACATTTTCTTCATTTGGCTTAGGCAACGTTCTGTTCTGTTTAGGGTCTTCATTGGTAATGGTGAACTCCGGTATCTGATCAGCCAAGGATTTGTCTTGAAACTTCTTCCTGACATTTCTTTGCAACCTTCTGATCTTTGGGAGTAAAAGACTGTCATCGCTAACCGTCCCTTTACTTCTAGTTGTCACGTTAGCTTCCCTGACCTCCTTGCATCCCTACGTCTTCTCCTCTTCTGCGTCGAGTACAGAGACAGAAATCCATAATTCCATAGTCTCTTCTTCCTGTTCTTTTGTAGAAGTGGATGCAGCATTCTCTTTCCTTTCATCATCATCTTCTTCCGTTAATCTTGAATCCAACATCTGATTCATGACCAATGTCATTGAATTTATCCATTGCGGACAGTTCCTTTCGGAATGGGGTTGTTGATGAAAGGTGCAGAAATTTTCCATCCCTATGTCTGTCAAATTCATGGATGCGTTCTTCTTAGGAGGAGGTTGGGTCTGATTGCTGTCCTCTCTTTTCTTATAATATGGCCTGTAGAACTTTTGTGCTTCTTTTTCTTTCTCTAAGTCTATGATCTTGTTAGACAGCTTTCGCATCATTTTGGCCATACCTTCATAATCCGGTGCTTTCTCCTCTTTGGGATTAGTAAAAAGTAAGGTTTTTCTTTTCTCCCCTAACTGTTCAGGATAATCTTCAATGCTCTCCCTTTCTGCTTCCACTACTTCTGCCTCTTCATAAGTCTCTGTCAAAGTAGGCTTGGCCCTACCTTTTGCAAACATGGCCAAGTTAGGACCCAAAGCTGATGTATAATACTCAATTAGGACCTTTTCTGAAGGTTTGTCTCCATCAGAGAAATTTTTTAGATATGCTGTAAACCTTTGTGTGAAACTGTGCACTTTCTCCTTCTTTTCTTTTTTCAAAGCACAAAGTCCTTTCATGAGGGCAGCGTGAGTCTTTGGATCGCATACTTACTTCTGAACATTCTTTCGAAGGTATCCCAGTCTGGGATAGAGTTGGTAGGTAATCCAAAATACCAAGAAGCTGCAGCTCCTTTGAGGGTATGTGGGAAAAGTCTACAAACCACATCTTCATGCTCCCCTGCCCTTAATCCTTCTATAGCCAAATAAAAACTCTGCAAGTGGTCATCTACCAATATCTTCTCATTGGGATCAAACTTAGGTAATAACTTTTCAAAGGTTTGAGGTAGGTCATGCAAAGGTGGGGTCAGATTCACAGGTGATCTGGCTTTCCATGCAGGTGGCGGGTTTGGAGGATTAGGTGGCTGGTTAGCGTTAGCTGCTGCCATAAGTTGAGGTGGAGAGTGCAGAGGTGAACCAACTGGGGTGTGAATAGGAGAAATGTAAGGGGTCTCGGGGTCTTCTTGACTCAATGGTAGCTCAAATTCTTGTAAGGAAGTCTCTGCAAGTTCTTCCCAGTCTCCAACCAACATTGAATCCTCTATTATAGGGCGGTCTTTCTTCTTGTATTCTCTTCTAGGTAATTCGGGGATGATAGGCAATCCTCCAATCTTCTTTATGTATGCCCTGGTGTGCCTTCTTAGATCATTAACAATATTGTTGCGAATAGGGTATAGATATTCTCTTTCTTCTTTTTCCTGAATTGGATTGCGTGGTACGCTACTTCTAGAACTGTAACCAGCGGAATATTCTCGGGAAAACGGGTTTCCTCGGCCAGCCATGCACTGGCGGCCCTCCTTCTAGTGCCAAAAATGTTGAGGCCTGGAAATTCGTAGGCGACAACAGTAAGGGATTCTCCCCAATCAACGTTCCCAACTAGCCCGTTGACTGTTTGGTATAGGGAATCCGTCCGGTTTGTGGTCCGGCTACCGTAGGTCAAGTAACAAAATAAATGCTTTACCGTTTGCAGCCCAGTCCACCGAGTTTTTGTATTTTGACTTAGGAAATGAAATGAAAGTGCCTAGATAAATGTAGAGTGATTAGAAAGCAAGGGGTAGTCACAATGTGATGCGCAGGTTCTTACCTCTTGTCTTAGGCTTGCAGGCAACCAAATCACATACGAAAAGAAACAACTAACTAACTATCTATCCCTAGGGAGCAAGGTTATCATTTTAAGTAAACAATACATTTTTCACATGCGTTCTGAAGAATCACAGATAGCTGGTATTTCATTCAAGACACACGAGCTTTTACAGATATTTAAATAACCAGATAGCCGATCATTTTATAACAACATTTATTGCTCACAGTGAAAGATATCCCGAAAAACTACTGAAGAACATTTAACAAGAACATAGGTTCAGAACATTAAATACTCTTACAGTAAATGAACCACAGCTGAAAATGAAATAGTTCCTCTTCAACATTATTCATTTAATCGCGCTGATACATTCCACTTTTCACTCTTTCCAATAGGCAAAATTGCAGTCCCCTTTTGCAAAACGAAGTAGTTCCTCTTACAAGCAAACAATTACAAAATTTCCCAGGGGAAAAAGCCCCTTTTCAGTCCTACTCCCCAATATTTAAACTAGAACTGCTGAGTCCCTTCGTTTTCCCCCCCAGACGCCCGGTCTCTCAGCTTCCCCAACGTTTAGTATTCTAATCTTTGTCTGCATGCAATCATGAGTCATTGGGTAACTAATCCGTTTCCGAGGTCTGCACCTTTTTGTTCTGGATTTTTTTTCTACTGCCATCGTGCTTCCAAGACGATTCCTCTATCTTTAGTTACACTTTTGCCAAGTGGTCCATCTTCCTTCACACTGGGGTAAGCTGACCGGCTTCCTTGAAAATACCTACATTCAATCCACAAGCCATGTTCAAACAGTAAATATTTTCAATTAATGACTACTTCACAAGGACATGGTCGGGCGCTCTACCTACATGCCTGGCTAAAATAAAAAATCTTACGGTCACTGACGAGAAATTTCAAGTCGGCAGTCGAAAGGAAGGAAGCTTGCAGGCCGGAGGGTTCTGGGAGCCGCAACGTTGGGTGAGGCTTAAGTCAAAGCCAGGTGAAAAGCGGTCGGGTAGGCCATAAGTCGGACATCGGGAGGTTTTCAGCTTCGGAGGCCAGAAGAATCAAGGAGCCGCAATGGCGGATAGGGTAAAGACTGGAGACAAGCGACGCAGGCGGGAAAGTTTTAGTCAGACGTCGGACGAAATTTGAATCGGAAACTGACTCTCTAGACCCGGCCGCAACGGTGGGCAAGTAGAAGCTTAGGAGCAAGTGATTCAAGCCAAACGGATCAGGCGTTGGATGAATCGGACTTCGGGTGGAAAGTTTGATCCAGGAGCCGCAACGGCGGCTGAGATGGGACTCAGCAGCTTCCGATCTAATAGCAAAAAGAGGCCCGATCCAAAGAGAAAACCAACAATGTTAAGGATCAATTGCAGCCAAAAATCATTTTTCTTCATTAAGGCAAGATTTTAATGTTCTATTTGTAGCGAACCAGACAAACATGGCTCACAACGAAAATGAAAATGGCACACAAAGTAGCGGGTGTCCAACTTCAAGGTAAAACGGAAAGAAGACATGCCCGAGGGGTTCAAACATTTAACGATTAGACCAAATAAAAAGATGAGGAGGGGCCCAGAATTTAAGTAAACATAAAATCGGGGAGAAAAGAGTTACGGGAGCAACAGATCTTTAACTCATAGAATAACATGCACAACAATAAACACAAGAGATAAGAGACAAAAAGAATTTTCCTTGGGGAAACCATAAAGGAGAAAACCCCACAACTTCCTCAGAGATAGAATGAGCACCAATGGCAGCAGTAAAACCCAAAAACAGAAAAGATGATCTCCACAGCTTGTTATCTCTCTCACACTGGAGAGAGATTCTCCTCTCTCACTCATGCGCCCCAATGAGTGAGTGTGTGTATGATAAATATAGAGGCTCACTCTCTATTTATATTCTTTCGTTCACTTGAAACCCACTCCAACATGTTATCCTGACTTAACAATTACTTACTAGAGCTGACATCTCTAGGAGTGTCTAATAACCCTAGTGCTCCACAAATTGTGGGGACTTTTCCTCCTCTCACCAACAAGGAGGGTTATCCTTAACACAACGGCGGGGACTATTTCCTAGACTTACAATGACTCACCTAGGGTCAAGTTCTCTAGGATAGTCTAATAACCTAAGGGCCCCACAATTGCGGGGACTTTAACCCCTGAATAATAGGAGGTTTACCCCCAAAGACTTGACATGACTTGTTACATTATAGAAACTCCCGATCGAAACATTGGGGCATGACATGACTCAATTACATTACAAACACATCCTGGAATAAACATTGGGGTATCATATACAAGTGAATACATTCTGAAGTTACAATTACATCAACACTCCCTTTTAACTAGGAAGGTATTCTCTGGAGACAATTTATCAACACAATTCTTCTTCTCTGTATCATTTAAATCATCGTCAATTTCTCGTCATCTTCATCTTCAAGTCATCTTCATCTTCAAGTCATCTTGATCTTCTAGTCATCTTCATCTTCGGGTCATCTTCATCTGGATTTGGATCATCACTCAATTTAGATCATCATCACTGGATCTAGATCTAGATCATCACTCAATATAGATCATCATCACTAGATATAGATCATCACACGATGTGGATCATCACTACTAGATCATAATCAATTCTAGATCATCACTGCTGGATCATCATCAAGTCTAGATCATCACTTGATCTAGATCGTCACTACTAGATCATCATCAAGTTTGGATCATCACTTGATCTAGATTATCACTATTGGATCATCATCAAGTCTAGATCATCACTTGATCTGGATCGTCACTACTGGATCATCATCACATCTAGATCCTCACTTGATCTAGGATGTCACTGCTGGTTCATCATCAAGTATGGATTATCATTGAATCATCATCATCATTACTACTTCTGCTATCTCAATCAAATGGTGCTATCTCTTCATTCTTCTTGTCATAGGAAGTTCTATAGAGCCATCCCTTTTTCATGCAGGTTATAGGCCTTGCCTCCATGTAGGTCTTCTTCAGTGCTTATATATGACACTAAGTCAGAATGGCCCACCTAGCTCTTACATCTGACCTCATCTTGTCAGAAATGCACGCCTAGCACTCACATTTGACCTCATCTTGTCAGAAAGGCCTAGCACTCACATCTGACCATGTGTAAACACATCGTGCTAGAATGGCTCAGCACTTATATATGACCATGAGTGAACACACCGCATTGAAATGGGTCTACACTTACATCCGACCATGTCTAAAAACACCGGATCAGAAAGGATCAACACTTATATTCAACCATGTTCGAAAACACCGCATCTAAAAGGATCTACACTTACATTCGACCATGTTTGAAAACACCACATCGAAAGGGCTCTCAGTCCTAGACTGAGGATTCCTGGTAACTTACCAGGTGCCTCCATTGTCCTAGAGAATGGCATCATCCCTTATATCTGATCAAGTGGGAACACATCTCTCAATCACATCAGAATGGCCATGCACTCACATCTGATTATGTGAGACTACATCCTGCAATCATATCAGAATGACCCTCAGTCCTAGACTGAGTATTCCTGGTAACTGACTATGTGCCTCCATTGCAAGAATAGAATTTAGCACTTATATCTGATCATGTAGGAAGCAATCCTAAACTCACATCAAAATGGATCAGCACTCACATCTGATATGGAAGGATCCAAATCCTCTCACCATGGCAAAACGGCTCAGCCCTTACATTTGATCATGGAAGGAACCTAATCCTCTCACCATGTCAGAATGGATCTAGGTCTCATCATTTCCCCTTGGAGGGAACCTCAGTCTAGAGAACACCAAGCTTCTCCTTGAAGTACTTAAACTTCACTCTGGTCATTTCTAGCATAGAATCACATCGCGGCTGATTATGCCCAAGGATAAATTGCGAGCTTCGCCAGGATTTATGCTTAGACTACCTATCTCATCAGCTATGCTAGAAATCCCTCTTTCAAGAGATCTTGATCTGGATCACTGCTCCTCTTTGCATCATACAAAAAATGCAAGTCAGATCACCCAAATCAAATAGTAGTTTTCAAAAGAAACATACTACCTACCAAATAGAAAATGTCAACATTTCATGCCTCAGGTGTACTTAGCGCCATGCAGGACTCCATATTTCCAAACCAAGAGATCACACTTGATCCCATACTCAACTGTACCCTTCAGGTACCTCACTGCATGCTTTGCAACCATCAGGTGAACATGTATCAATGTGTTCATATCAAATCAAATATATGGTCTTGTATTCATCAGATATATCAAGGAACAAATCATCTGACGATACATCATGGCATCAACTGACTCTAGTGAAGCAACAGTCAATAGCTTCATGTTCGATGCCATAGGTGTGGTCATTGCCTTGCAGTCCATCATCCTGAACCTCTTCAGGATCTCTACTGCATACTTCCCTTGTCCATACCTCCATGCCTAGAACGTAGTGCATCGACACATAACAAGAGCATCACTGGTCTTTCGCCTTCAACCTTGAAGCAAATGTTGGAATCCACTTTACTCTTAGTAAAGCCTAGAGTCATCAGTAATATATCCATCATGTCATACCATGTCAAACCTCAGGATATTCTGCAATCACTCCCTCTGAAGCATCATACTCCCTCTATCTTCCATCCTCTATGTACTGAAACATTATGTACCAGAGTGACGAGTAGCTTCCTCTACTACTAATATTCTATGTATCCATTTAGGATCACTCAATACCAAGATCCTATATCTTGAATTTTTTTTTTGAAAAGTTCTTCTCACATCCATCTGTGAGTTTTCCATCCTTTATCAACCTTGTAGCAAAGGTTCATATCTTCATCAAGCTCCTCATGTATGCGTTATCCAATGGGTGTCTTCTGAGCTCGTATAAGGCCTTCTTTCATTTGCACACATGATTCTTCGTGTCAGGTGTATTTCTAGTGGCTGCAAATGTCTCTTTGTAGTCTATGCCTTGTGCTACGAATCATGCCTTGTATCTGATGATGTTTCCATCTATTGCATGATGGAACTACGAACTTTTATTCATGTATCGATACTGCAGCCTAGACATCATTCTTCTTGAACTGGTCTTCCCTTTCTTCTTTGTTACTTCTTCATGGATGAAAGGTTCTACATTAATAATGTCATTGCATTTGTCATATTATTCTTCTTTTTGAATTGTTGTCACTTGTTCTTCGAAACAGGTCTCATCTTTCTTTGCTTGTAGGCGATTTTACGCGATCATTCCTAAAAGTCAAATGCATTAGTTATATGGTTAGAAACATTTCATAAGGTATATTCATAATGAAAAATTATTATGCATAAATATATGGTCATGCAACTACTTTAGCTAATACAACATCCATTCATATCTCACGGAAACTTTCTAGATGCCTTCCATCTATACCAAGACAACATTGATATTGTGCACTATTCCAATATGTCAACAAAGAGGTTTCATTCTAGATCAGCATCAATAAAGAGTTGTATAGCACCATGAGCTACTTACTCATCACATGCATATTAGTAGTATATTGTCATTAATTCAAACATTCTATCATGCATAATACATCAACTGAATATAAACAAATGCATAACAAAAATAATATCATGAAATGACAATTGAATACTTATCTTTATTTGTTTCATGGGTAGACTCCTTGTTGATCCTTTCACTTCAACATATTCTTCATTCATGACTTCATCATTTCTTATCCAAATGCTAAAGATGGATAAGAGGTTCTTCAAGAGTTTAGTCCTTCATATTCCTCATCATTTGAGGTATCTTCTTTGGATGGTGAGAGTTTGACCTTCAGTTGCTCAAATCTTCTCTTCTTTTATTATGAGTTGATATTACTCTTCTTCCCAGAGTCTACTGAAAGTAATTACTTCCTTCTAGCACATATTCCTTGAATGGATGAATCTTATGATCCTGGGAGGCCATTCAAGGAGGTTATCACCACTTCTTCATTCTCCACTTCTTCTTTTACCACCTCAAGTTGTTCTGCATTCTGGATCTTCACATTCTTCAATTGTTTTCTCAAATCCATATTCTGATTTATGTTCTTATCTTCAAATAGCTAGATCAAGGAATCGAACATCTTCAGTTTATTTAGGGAAGACACTTGTGGTACAAGTTGATCCGTGATTGAATCAACAATGATCTTCCTGGCCTTGATAAAGTTCTTCTTGTGTAAGGCTGTAAGCCTCATCTCCCTCTAGAAATGGAGCCTCTCTACTCATGTAGGTGTCCAATTCATTTTCTTTAGAGAGATCAAATACTTCCATGCTTGGAAGTTGTCAACTTCACCAAGCTTATCATCAAGCTGATGTGATAGATCACTTTGAAATGAGAACCTCAAATGAAAATAGCAAAAGATTAGATCTTACCGATTTGAGATGTCCGTCCTGGTTCTGGAGCTGGCTAATCTAGGGTTTATCAAAGAAACCCTAATTTTCAAAACTTGGAATATTTTAGATATGATTATATAGAAAGATATATCTCATCAATTCAAGCTACACAATGTACTCCTTTTTTTAAAACAGTGGAGGAAAGCTCCCGGAACAGGAAACCCTAGTTTTCCAATTTCTCTATATAAATTCCTGTTACAGCTTCTGTGGTATCTCTAAAATTAATTCTCCTCTATGTCTAAACCTTTGCACTGAGGTAGCCTCTCCTATCCCTGTTTTAACACCATAGGTTTAATAGGCATTTATTTCACCAATTGGGACTTATGATCATTTTCCCAAGATGACCTGTTAGAGGACTATTCAGAACAGAGAAGTTGTATGGACTTCCACGTGTCATTGTTTCACCTTCTGGGTCTAAAAATCAAACCACAAAAATTATAGTCTGTGCCATTTCTGGAACAGCTTCATAAATTTCATTTGGACGTTTTTATCCCAAGATATGGTAGTTCTCCCCATGTGTCCTGTTTAGGGATGAATCGTGGAAGAGGCTAGAACCTGAACTTGGTGGGATTATATCGCCCATAATATAGTAAATCTGAGGCTGAATTTTGGACACAATGTAAATAAGCATTTAATCTTCATCCTGTGAATGTTTTAGCTCTTGTGCCTTCTCCAATCTCTAGATATAGCGAATGTACCAAAACTTATTAGTTTTAGTATTTAGGGTTTTTCCAGCTTTGGGTCAAACTAGGGTTTGACTTTCCTAGAGTTTCACCCAACCAAAAATATTGAACCAGGTCTCTAAACTTGAATTTTTAAGAGGAGAGAAATCCTATGCCGCGCTCACTCAAAAATTCCTCTTCTTTAAGAAGCCCTAATTTCCCGCACTAAAAAACTGAAAATGATTGGAATTGAATTTTGCTTTGACAGAAGGATGCGCTCTTCAATGGAGAGTTAGCCTACATACTTTTGCTGATGGATTGTGGAGAGAGACCCAAAAAGTATGAATCCCTATATTATGCAGTTGCACAATGTCTTCTTCTTTGGTTAGCTCTGATACCATGTTAGATTTTTATCATTCAAGCTAGTATTATCTTAGGATCTTTAACTGGGAGAATAGCATGCACAACAATAAACACAAGAGACAAGAGACACAAATAATTTTCCTCAGGTAAACCATAAAGGAGAAAACCCCACAACTTCCTCAGAGATAGAATGCACACCAATGGAAGCAATAAAACCCAAAAATAGAAAAGATGATCTCCACAGCTTGTTCTCTCTCTCACACTAGAGAGAGCTTCCCCTCTCTCACTCATGCGCCCCAATGAGTCAGTGTGTTTATGATAAATAGAGATGCTCACTCTCTATTTATATTCTTTCATTCACTTGAAACCCACTTCAACATGTCAGCCTCACTTAACAGTTACTTACTAGAGCCGACATCTCTAGGAGTGTCTAATAACCCTTGTGCCCCACAACTTGTGGGGACTTTTCCTCCTCTGACTAAGAAGGAGGGTTATCCTTAACACAATGGTGGGGACTATTTCCCTGACTTACAATGACTCAACTAGGGTCAAATTCTCTAGGATAGTGTAATAACCCTAGGGGCCCACAACTGCGAGGAATTTAACCCTTGACCAATAGGAGGGTTACCCATAATGACTTGACATGACTTGTTACATTATAGAAACTCCTGATCAGAACACCGTGGCATGACATGAATCAATTACATTACAAACACATCCCAAAATAAAAATTGGGGTATAATATACAAGTGAATACATTCTGAAGTTACAATTACATCAACATTAACAATTCAGAGGAGGATCTCACTTCTATATAGATAACTAAATCACTTGGGAACTACCACGTTCTACCCAACGATGATCCATAACCGTTCTTGGTTTTAATCAGGATCCCCTCGGGCTGGTTCCAAGATGCAAGTAGCTTAGAGCTCCTAAGGTAACGCTACCCTAACTGGTATATCAGGTATGGATCAGTTCTCATTTTTCCTCTTAGAAAAATGTTCTCCAATAACTCTCTTGAGAATAATCAGGAAGAATAATGACTCCAAAAAGATGGAATATCTCCCCAAGCCTCTCTTTGGCATGGGACTTTATATACATACTTTTCAGTCAAAGGGACAAATTTGTACTTATAGGATACACCTAGGGATACAATGGCAGGGGATCCGATGTTCCAGAGCTTATGCTCAACATCCACATGGAAGGCTCCAAGGCTTATGCCCAACACTTACAAATTATATTTTCATGTGTTCTAGAGCTTCATGCTCAACACAAAACATCAATTTACCCATGTGCTCCAAATCTCCTCGCTCAACACAAAACATCTCATCAGTCATGTGCTTTAGGGTCCATGCCCAACACACACACACACATATATCATATGAAATTGGATTACACCGAGTATAGCAAACAAAACATCATGTTCATATGCACTGGGGTATTTCACCTGGTATATCAAAATAAAACATAAAGGTAACATCATAATCAATGGGGCTCATGCCCATAAGTGTTAGGTTAAAAATTCTGGATATTACAATTAGACATTAAAAAAACTGCCCCCAAAAGTTCAATTCTCATGACTTTTGGAGTGGTTTTTTTAAAGACTCCCCTAAAGACATTGGAGGAGGTTTGCAAAATCCCCACACCCCTGCCCCAAAAAAATATATAGGTCTTTCTGGGAGGTTCTTAAAAAAACCCCTCCAAATTCTTGAGAATTGGAATTTGGGGTGGGAGAGGGGTGGGGGAGGCTTAGAAAGACCCACCCTAAAGGTTTTTTTGAAGGAGGTTTTTTGTGGGGGTTAGAAAGACCCCCCACCTAAAAAAAAAGTCATGAGAATTAGACATTTGGGGGTGGTTTTTTTAAAATTTCCCCCAAAAGTTCAATTCTCATGAATTTTGGAGGGTTTTTTTTAAAGACCCCCTCTAAAGACATTTTCTAGGCACATTTAAAAAAATTCTCTCTAAAAGTCTTGGGAATTGAACTTTTGGCAATGGTTTTTAAAAACCCGCCTCCAATTGCTAAATTGTCATGATGTTTAGGGGGGGTTAAAAAGGATACTCCTAAAAATATGTTTCAAGGAGGGTTTTTTAAAAATTCCCATAAAATCAAAGAATTTTACTTTTACAGGTGGTCTTTTAAGGACTTCTACCAAAACTTCAATTCTGATGAATTCGGGGGGGCTTAGAAAGACTACCCCTAAATATAATTTTAAATTATATTCCCAATATTCATCCTCTCAAAGACTACTCAAATTTACCACTAATTATTGTATAATTGACCCCTAATTAACCTCATAATTGACCGCTAATTATTCCCAATTATCACTCTTTTCACCAAAATGACCCCTACTTAACCAATAATTACCCCTAAATAATCCATGATTACATATACATAACCCTTGATAACCTCTAAATGAACCCTATTTTTTTCTAACGAAAACCTTGTTGATAAACCTATTATATTTTTTCAAACATTCATAGATGGCATTTCCCAATAAATCCATCGATCTCAACTAGTGCCTCAAATACAAGGATTCAAAATGGTCACATGCCACCATGAACCTAACTAAATGCCCAACATCATGGACAATCACTAGCTTAGCTAAGCCCTTGGTATTAAATGTCCCCTACGTACACATAATTGACCCATAGGTACCACTAATTTCCCCTAGTTAACCCATAATTGACCCCTATTTACGACTAATTAATTCCTACTTACCCCATAGTTTGCCCTGTATTAACTAGTAATTACCCTTAAATAATCCATGCTTACAAGTAATTAACCCTTGATAACCTCTAAATGACCCCTACATTTTTCCAAGGAAAACCTTGTGGAGAAACCCAATGGATCTTTCCAAACAGTCATAGATGACATATTCCCTAGTAAACCCATCAATGTAGACTAGTGTGCTTCACACACAAGGATTCAAAATGGGCACATGTTTCCATGAACCTAACTAAATGCCCAACACTAAGGATAACCACAATTTTAGCTAAGCCCTTAGGCTTAAATGGCCCTTACTTACCTTTAATTGATCCATAGGTACCATTAATTTCCCCTATTTAACCCATAATTGACCCCTAATTACCACTAATTAACCCCTAATTATCCCATAATTAACCCCTTATTAACCCCTAATTACCACAACTCATTACCCAATAATTACCCCTAAATGACCCTTAATTATGCATAATTACCGTTCATTTACCTTAAATTACCCATAAATGACCCTTAACTTTGCGCATGGCCTTAGTCCATCACATAGGCCTTATAGAGGGAATTTTTCGGTTATGAGTGGGATATGGTGGAAATTTTGAGATGTATAACACCATGAATAATTTTTACAACCAGGCCATGGTTTGAGATTAACTTCTAGGGCCTAAGTTCATATAGTTTCCTTTAGGTCTCATGTGTCATGTGTAGCACCCCAAATGACCACACATGCCATGCAAGGGAAATATTTGGAGAACACGATGCCATAGGAGAACCTACTCAAATTTTTTGCAAGATCATTTCATCTGTACTTTCACATCCACTTCAATGTGCTTATCATTTTGATATATTATTTCACCATTTTTTCTTTCATATTATCCCTTCAGTATATCCGCTAAGTTACGTCATGTGCATCACCATACTGTAGTTAAGTCGAGTCTTGGATATTTGTTGTCTTTCCCTCTTGATCTTATTGTCATGTTGTGAAGTTGGTGTCATGAGGTAGTTGAATCCATTCCTTTGGTCAAAATTTCAACTCCAACATCCAAAAATACAATTTCAATCATTTACCCCATTAACATTAGTCAAAATTAGAACTCGAACAACCAAAATTATAATTTCAATTGTTTACCATTTACCAAGTTTCGACAAAACCTCCCCTGCCCCCCAAAAAAATAATGCAAATTATATTGAGTTTATCTCACTCCTCCATTTTTTATGGACCTTTGACCCAAACCGACGGGAAAAAAAAAACAATCGTGTCCCTAATCCTTCTATATATAAGCGAGTGAAGACAATCTCACGTCATACATTCCTTTTGTCCAATTCCATATTCTTAATTATTCTGTTTCATAGGGAAGTGAGTTAGCTTCCACTTCGTCTGCAGATACCCTGTTGTCTAGTTTCTAAAAAAATTTCTTGTACTTCAGAGATCTGCACAGCGATTCGAACATTGTTGGTCGAGAAATGACGCACAACTATTCAAACATTTCTGGTGCAAATATGCGGCTTAGTGATAACGATGGAGGTTACTCTTTTGAACCCAGAAGCAATGAAGAATGGGAAAACCGTGCGTCTGATAATGGTGGTGGGAGGCCTATTAGTGCCCAAGCCCAACAACCAGCTAGTCAGAAAGGTACTAGATATCGTAATGCAACACATAGGGAAGAAGCATCAAAGAAATACAAAGGTGTGTCGCGCAGTGGTAGCAAGTGGGTTGCGGGCATTTGTAATAGCACCAGTGAGGGAAATAAAAACAGTGTTCATCTTGGAACTTTTCCCAAACCAGAAATGGCTGCATTGCGTTCGATGCATCTACATTATTCTTGAAGGGAGATTCATGGATCCATCGTTTGAACTTTCCACAGTATGCTTCTCAAATGAAGAATATACTAAAAGGTTCTTCTTCTTTGGTAACTGACACGAACATTAGGTCTGTAGCGTGGAAGGAGGCACACCAATTAGGTCTTCTCATTAGTCCAGAGAATGATGAAGGATTAGAATTTTCCCCTTTCATGAGTCTGGAGCAGAGGGATCAGGGATTAGATGTTTTCCCGCTCATTGATCCTTTTGCTGCAATCCTTGCTGACACTTCTGGTGTCACTTCAGCTCCATTGATCTCCTCCAATACAGGTATGTTCGATTCGACTAGTAATGTTCATTTCCCAGTATTACCATCCCAAGTAAGCCAATGCATACAAGCCGATTCGTGTGCCGCAGGTAATATTCAAACAGTTATTAGCAGTGCAAACCAACTCCCAACACAAATACCTGCTGCCAGCCAAGAATACAGTATGATGCAATCGAGGACTTATATGTCAGCTACAAGAGATATTGGTATTGCGTTTTCCTCGGCTGTACATTACTGCACTAAGCGACAAGATGTTGCAATTCCAACTTCAAGTCCAAGTTCTATGCCGGTAGAGATGGAGAGTTCTGGTGGGGTAGTCAACGTATAGGATGGTACGTTTTTGATGCAATATCCACTCCGCTACATGCCCGACTGTGTCCTGCTACACAGCGATTCGAACATTTCTGATGCAGATATGCCACCTAGTGATAACTATGGAGATTACTCTTTCGAACCCAGAAGCAATGAAGAAGGAAAAAACTACACGTCTCATAATGGTGGTGGGAGGTCTATTAGTGCACAAGCCCAACAGCCAGCTAGTCAGACAGGTGCTGGAGATCGTAATGCGACACATAGGAAAGAAGCATCAAAGAAATACAAAGGTGTGTCGCCAAGTGGTAGCAAGTGGGTTGCAGGAGTTCGTAATAGTACCAGTGAGTGAAAGAATAACCGTGTTCATCTTGGAACTTTTCCCACACCTGAAATGGCTGCAATTGCATTCAACGCATCTAGATTATTCTTGAAGGGAGATTTGTCGATCCATCATTTGAACTTTCCATGGTACGCTTCTCAAATCAAGAATATACTAAAACGTTCTTCTTATTTAGTAACTACCACAAACATTAAATATGTCGCATGGAAGGCTTCACACCAATTAGCTCCGCTCATTAGTCCAGAGAAGCAGAATCGAGGATTGGAAGCTTTAGTTTCCCCTCTCATTAATCTACAACAAAGGGATAATCAGGGACAAGAATTTTCCACTGGAATCCCAGCTGCTTCTCCAGCTCACATGATCCCAGGTATGTATCCAGTTCAAATGATCTCAGGTATGTTCGATTCGAATAGTAACGTTGATTACCCACTATCTGGTGGCAACAATAACTTTGCGGCGTGGAAGGCTGCGAAAGACTTAGCCCCTGTCATGAGTCCAGAGAAGGATGAAGGATTAGAATTTTCCCCTTTCATGAGTCTGGAGCAGAAGGATCAGGGATTAGATGTTTCCCAGCTCATTAATCCTTTTGGTGACACTTCTAGTGTTACTTCAGCTCCATTGATCTCCTCCAATACAGGTACGTTCTGTTGGAAAAATGTAATTACTCGCAGATCTCTACTTGGCTTCCAACCGACTCTATCAGAGTCTGTATAAGCCAAGATCTTGTCTGTTAGTCTGACAAGAAGAAAAAGTCCACAAGTAGGCAACTTAATTTAGTCGAATTTATTTCAGAAGCTAAGTTGTTAGGTAGATATTTATTGCAGTGTTTAATGGAAAGTAAGTCAGCAAGTAAGTCGGCCTATGCTGAAGCAATTTTCAGATTGCCTATAAATAGAAGAAGTAATTTGTAAATCAGTTTTACACAGGAACACAGACACAAGAGAGACATTAGACAGCAGAGGAACTCCGGGTGAGAAAGAGAAGTCGAAGCTCAAGCTTCTGTGCATGTGATTTAGTCGAAGAGCTGAAGCTTTGTAGATCGACGAGTTTGTAACAGACAAGTTTGTATTACTTTGTAATTCCGCATAGTTAATATATGAAATAGTTTGTGGTTGAATGCATGATTACTTGGCCACGCATATTTCCAGATTTATTTCTGTAAATGTCTTTTACAGTTACTGATAAGTAAAGGAACAAGAACCCATAAAAATCTCACCGCGTGAAAGTTCGAAGTTTTACGGCACTTTGATCTACTCAAATCTTCCTACATATTTGGGCATATGTTTTTCATAAGTTATTTGGATTTGTAAAAGTGGGTAGTTTACTTCATCTTACTCACAGGTAAAAAACATTTGTAATTTCTTGAGTTTTTAGACTAAGAAGCATATTGTGCACAAACTTGGTCGAAGCTCCCAACCTGGTCGAAGGTCGAAGCTACCAACTTGGTCGAAGCTACCAACTTGGTCACAGCTATTGATTTGTGTCGAAGCTCACAAACTTGGTCGAAGGTCGAAGCTCCCAAATTTGGTCAAAGTAAAAAGGTGGTCGCAGTAAAATCCGGTCGAAGTAAAAGTGGTCGAGGTAAAAACTGGTCGGAGTTAAAAAGTGAAATTTTAAATATCAACTGAGCCCTAAACCCAAGTTTAGTCAGCTCGGTTTTGGCTATCTGGTATTAGAGCGAGGTTATATGAGAGCGAGGTTTATAACAGCCCAAGATTTTAGGAAAGAAATCTTGTCTTAAAAGGTGGAAATTAATTTTCTAAGGAAAGTTAATTAAAAAAATTAAAAATGGCTTCCACTTCGGGTTCATTGCAACCTCCAAGTTTTACAGGAAAGAATTATGAATATTGGTCTTTAACAATGAAGGCTTTATTCAGAGGTCAAGATGTCTGGGAGATAGTCCAGCATGGTTATCCAGAACCAGCAGACATGGCTGCATATAAAAATCTCACACAGGCTGAGAAAGATGTCTTGAGAGAACAGAGGAAGAAAGATGGAAAAGCTCTGTTCTTCATACATCAAGCTATGCATGAGAGCATACTCCTAAGAATAGCAGCAGCAATTAATGCCAAGGAAGCATGGGATACATTGGAGACTGCCTATCAAGGTTTGGGTAAAGTAAAGACATCCAAGCTGCAGATTCTGAGAAAAGATTTTGAATCTCTGTCCATGAAAGATTCAGAGAATGTAGACACATTCTATACCAGAGTTGTTGGGTTGATAAACCAACTGAAATCTCATGGAGAACCCATATCAGACCAAAGGGTTGTTGAAAAAATTCTCAGAAGTCTTCCTCCAAGATTTGAAAATTTGGTTGTGACCTTAGAAGAACACACAAACATGTCAACATTTACCATTGATGAGTTGCAAGCTTCACTCATCAATCATGAACACAGAATCAGCAGATCACAGACATCATTGGAAGGTGCATTTGCAGCACAGTCATCCATAAGCCGTGGTAGAGGCAGGGGGAGAAACAACTTCAGAGGCAGAGGAAGAAGTTCTTCAAGAGGAGGACAAGGAAGAAGTCCTGCAAATTTCAGTGGTAGAGGAGATAATCAGAACCCAAGTCAGCCAAGTAGTCAGAGGTTTGATAAATCAAAAATTCAATGTCATTATTGTAAGAAGTTTGGTCATTATGCATATGAATGCAGGAAGAAACAATATTATCAAGGAAGACAAAGCCCAGGTCAATCAACCAGCACCAACACTTTGACAGGTGTAATGTTAATAGGCTCGACATCTCCACTTGAATGCAATGATGTTCAAGAAAGTCCACATGACATATGGTACTTAGACTCAGGATGTAGCAACCACATGACTGGTAATTTAAATCTGTTTTCCAGTCTAGATACTTCAATTAAAATTGATGTTACACTTGGAAACAATGTCCAAATTACTATCTTAGGAAAAGGCACTGTTGATATTCTAACCAAATAGGGGGAGAGTAAGTATATCCCTGATATCTATCATGTCGAAGGTCTGAAACGTAATCTGTTAAGCATTGGACAGTTGTTACAAAAGGGCTATAGAGCCTACATGGAAGATGAACACTGTGTGATCAAAGACAAGCGTCCAAGTGACCAGCTGATAGCAAAAGTGCCAATGACAAGCAACTGCTTGTTTCCATTGAGGATAGTTCCCAACATAAAAGGGAAGACAAAGACAGGAGCTGCATTTAAGGCAGAAAGTGAAGAAACAGTCAAGCTCCTCGACAACAGAGAAAATTGCAGCACTGATTTGCAAGCTGCATTTCAGACAGAAGTTCAGGATGAATCCTGGTTGTGGCATTTCAGATTTGGACATCTGAATTTTGGTGGGCTGAAGCTACTACACACAAAAAATATGGTGAAGGGATTACCATTGATTGATAGACCAGAGAGGGTTTGTGAAGGCTACATTTTTGGTAAGCAGCATAGAGAGACATTTCCAGTCGGAAAGTCCTATAGAGCATGCACACCACTTGAAATTGTCCACTCTGACATTTGTGGTCCAATGCAGACATCATCCATTGGTGACTGCAAGTATTTCCTAACCTTTATTGATGACTTCTCAAGAAAGACATGGGTATATTTCTTGAAACACAAATCTAATGCATTTGGTTATTTCCAGCAGTTCAAGGCACTTGTGGAAAACCAGAGTGGACACCGCATCAAGATCTTAAGGACCGACAGAGGAGGTGAATATGTTTCAAATGAATTTCTGAATTTTTATAAGACCCATGGCATACAGAAACAATTCACTGTGCGGTATACACCTCAGCAGAATGGTATTGCTGAAAGAAAGAACAGAACCATCATGGAGATGGCACGCAGCATGTTAGCAGCCAAGCATTTGCCAAATGAGTATTTGGGTGAAGCAATCGCAACTGCTGTATACATTATGAACCTATGTCCGACAAAGAGTGTGAAGAACAAAGTTACCCAAGAAGCATGGACAGGTATGAATCATAGTGTTTCTCATTTAAAAGTTTTTGGTTGTGTTGCATATGCTCATATCCCAGATGAGCTGAGAAGGAAGCTAGACAGGAAGGGACAGAAATGTATTTTTGTTGGCTATTCAAAAGACACAAAAGAATACAAGTTGTATGACCCTGTCACAAGGAAAGTAATAATCAGCTAGGATGTTCTATTTGTCAAGAATGAATCATGGGATGGAACCATCGACACAAATGTCAAGATTGTGTCGAACATCGACAATGATGATATGGAAGAGGAAGTGGTTCAAACACCACATGTAAGTCAACCAGTCGGAGCACCGTCGACTCCCATGACACCAAGACATGGTTCAGCACAAGGACTATCGACACAAGTAGCAGCTCAAGCTACACCGACAAGTACACCAAGAGAACAACAAACTCCATCAAGCATTTCGTCGAGGTCAACATCGACAGAACCAATGAAAACAGGAAGTCTGGGAGAGATATATGAAGCTGGTACACCTAATTCATTTTCTCTGTTTGCATTATTTTCCCCTATATATGATCCACTAACATTTGAAGAAGCTGTTGAAGAAGAAGTATGGGCACAAGCCATGGATGAAGAAATAGAATGCATTGAGAAAAACCAGACATGGGAACTGGTCGATGTATCAAAAGACAAGGATGTAATCAGTGTCAAATGGATTTATAAGACGAAGCAAGATGCTGATGGGAATGTGCAAAAGCATAAGGCAAGAATGGTAGCAAGAGGGTTCACACAGCAACCTAGCATTGACTTCAATGAAACGTTTGCACCTGTTGCACGCATGGATACAGTTAGAACAGTTTTGGCCATTGCTGCACAAAACAAATGGCATGTTCATCAAATGGATGTCAAGTCGGCATTCTTAAATGGCTATCTAGAAGAGGAAGTATATGTGGAACAACCACAAGGGTATGAAGTTCTAGGTCAAGAGCACAAAGTATACAGGCTGAAAAAGGCACTATATGGTTTGAAGCAAGCTCCTAGAGCTTGGTACAGTCGAATTGATTCATATCTCATTGAAAATGGATTTCACAGAAGTGAAAGTGAACCGACTTTGTACACCAAAGTCGATGAGCAAGGTAAGATGTTAATTTTCTTCCTGTATGTAGATGATTTAATATTTACTGGTGATTATGGCATAGCAGATTTTAAAACAGTCATGGAAAGTGAATTTGAAATGACTGAACTAGGGCTTATGAAATTTTTTCTGGGAATTGAAGTTCAACAGTCTGAAAGTGGTATCTTTATATCACAGTCTAAGTATGCAAGTGAAGTTTTAAAAAGGTTTAACATGTCTAACTGCAAGACAGCCCCAACACTAGTGATAATAGGTTTAAAATTGAGCAAGGATGGTGAAGGATCCACTGTAGATCCCACGCTGTTTAAAAGGCTTGTTGGCAGCCTTATGTATTTGACAACAACAAGACCAGACATTATGTATGGTGTAAGTCTGATCTCAAGGTTCATGGAGTAACCAAAAGACTCACATTGGCAAGCAGGTAAAAGAATTCTGAGGTATGTAAGTGGCACAAAAGACCTTGGTATTATGTACTCAACCTTAGAAAATTTTAAACTCATTGGTTACACTGACAGTGACAATGGAGGCAGCATAGATGACGGGAAAAGCACATCTGGATACACATTCCATTTTGGTACAGGTGTTGTTTCATGGGCTTCAAAGAAATAGCCCATAGTAACTCTATCTTTAGCTGAAGCAGAGTATGTCGCAGCAACAAGTGCTGCATGTCAAGCTGTCTGGATGAGGAGAGTCCTAAAAGACTTGTCACAGAACCATCAAGAACCTACAACAATTTTCTGCGACAACAATTCAGCCATAGCATTATCAAAGAATCATGTGTTTCACAAGAGAAACAAGCACATTGACACAAGGTTTCATTTTATAAGAGAGTTGGTGAACGACAATAAAATTTGTTTGGAATTTTGCAGGTCTGAAGACCAACTTGCCGACATCTTCACAAAGCCATTGGCAAATGACACATTCCAGTATCTGCGCAGTTATCTTGGAATGACAAGTTCTCCACAATGAACTCTGTCATAAACAGAGCATGTCTAATCTCTAAAACATTTTGTAACTTTTGTTTTAAAAACTCCATCTGCTTATAATTAAGGGGGAGTGTTGGAAAAATGTAATTACTCCCAGATCTCTACTTGGCTTCCAACCAACTCTATCAGAGTCTGTATAAGCCAAGATCTTGTCTGTCAGTGTGAGAAGAAGAAAAATTCCACAAGTAGGCAACTTAATTCATTCGAATTTATTTCAGAAGATAAGTTGTTAGGTAGATAGTTATTGCAGTGTTTAATGGAAAGTAAGTCGGCAAGTAAGTCGGTCTATGCTGAAGCAATTTTCATATTGCCTATAAATAGAAGTAATTTGTAAATTAGTTTTACACACGAACACAGACACAAGAGAGACATTAGACAGCAGAGGAACTCCGGGTGGGAAAGAGAAGTCGAAGCTCAAGCTTCTGTGCATGTGATTTAGTCGAAGAGCTGAAGCTTTGTAGGTCGATGAGTTTGTAACAAACAAGTTTGCATTACTTTGTAATTCCGCATAGTTAATATATGAAATAGTTTGTGGTTGAATGCATGATTACTTGGCCGCGCATATTTCCAGATTTATTTCTGTAAATGTCTTTTACAATTACTGATAAGTAAAAGAACAAGAACCCATAAAAATCTCACCTCGTGAAAGTTTGAAGCTTTACGGCACTTTGATCTACTCAAATCTTCCTACATATTTGGGCATATATTTTTCATAAGTTATTTGGATTTGTAAAAGTGGGTAGTTTACTTCATCTTACTCACAGGTAAAAAACATTTGTAATTTCTTGAGTCTTTAGACTTAGAAGCATATTCTGCACAAACTTGGTCGAAGCTCCCAACCTGGTGGAAACCAAATTTGTGTTGAAGCTACCAACTTGGTCGCAGTTATTGATTTGTGTCGAAGCTCACAAACTTGGTTGAAGGTCGAAGCTCCCAAATTTGGTCGAAGTAAAAAGGTGGCCGCAGTAAAATCCGGTCGAAGTAAAAGTGGTTCGAGGTAAAAACCGGTCGAAGTTAAAAAGTGAAATTTTAAATATCAACTGAGCCCTAAACCCAAGTTTAGTCGGCTCGGTTTTGGCTATCACGTTCGATTCGACTAGTAATGTTTATTTCCAATATTACCATCTCAAGTAATGTTTATTTCCAATCTAAATCATGTAGAATTTTTATACATCTCCATTCGGGACGGGCTATTCCATTTTTTTAATTGAAAAGGGGATGCATTTTTTATGGAGCTTTGACTCAAACCTTTAGAAAAAACACAATCGTGTCCCTAACTGTTCTATATATATATATATATAAGCACATGTATGACAATCTCAAGTCATTGCTGACACATAATGTTTATTTCGCAGCATTACCATCCCAGGTAAGCAAACACATAGAGGCTGATTCATTTGCCGCAGGTAATCTTAGAACAGTTATTAGTAATGCAAAGCAACTCCCAACACAAATACCTGCTGCCAGCCAAGAATACAGTATGATGCAATCGAGGACTTATATGTCTGGCGGGGTAGTCAACGTACAGGATGATACGATGTTGATGCAATATCCACTCCGTGCCCGGGGCCAACACCCACCCAGCTTCTATTTGGAAAGGATTTCATTAGGGTAAGGATCCATTTCTTGCACCAAATGGGTTTCAATGAATATTTTTGATATGAGTAGCATATTATTTGAACTAAAAGTTCGATTGTTTTATCGCTTCACAGGAGAAAAAAAACGAATATTTTCGATTTGAGAAGCATATTATTTGAACTAACAGTTCGATTATTTTATTGCTTCATAGGAAAAAAAAACCTGGTAGATTTCACGCGCGACACCTAATGCACGATACTTAATGCCGTGGCGACCTTCAGAGTTTTGTTTCAGTTTTTTTTGTTCTCGTTGTTATTAGCTAAATACGAATATTTATAGGTGTTTACATATTTTACAATTTGCAGTGGACCAGGAATGTTTTCTTCCTAAATTATAGTATTTTATAATTGGGGTGGACAAGGAAGGGTTTTCTTCAGGATTACATGAAGATGAAACAAAACAAGCATAATGTCAAGATTTTGGTATCTAAAGTATTGATAGCAGACATTTGATGCAACTTAACTTGTGGTTTATTGATGTTATTATAGGTTAAATAGTTATAATAGTTGTAAACAATGGATAGATTTAATTGCAAGTTTCTCCATTTTTGGTAGATTGAATTTGATATTAAGTGTTTTAATGCTTATAGTGTTTTTTAATAATTATTAATTTTTATAAAAAAATCTATTTATTAATTTTTCATATAGAATTTTGAGATATCAAGTGTTTAGACTTCAAATAATGAAACTTCTGATAAGTTTTCCACAAAATATGCATTATGTATGGGAAGAATTATTGTGGATGGAGTGAATGATTTGTTTTAACCACATCCTTGAAAGAAGGTTTAGATTCCATGTGATGGATATGCATCTCTACCCACTCTTGTATGCATTACTAAAACCAAAAGGAGTGTTGAGTTCTTCTATGCATTGTAGTTTTATAATAGAGTCTTATGTTTGGTTTGTTTCTCATTGAAATTGGCATTGTTATATTAATTTTGACATGGCTAAGATTGATTGAGACAATCTAGATTTGGTTAATTATATTCATTATTGGTGATTTATGCATTCATGGTTTTAGGTAACCCATCTTGAGTAACTTATTGTAAGATGTCTTCTCTCGTAAAGTGTTTTTAGGGTAAAAGTATTTTTCCTTGTGTCTGCTTGTTACATATGTGTTTTATTATGTATACAACTTGGTATTACAGTTAGGTAGGCTTGACTATTGGGAAAGAGTGCTATGATGGTTGGGCCAATGGGGAGAGAATTTGGGATGAACTCTTGATTTGGGAAATGATGTATAGTTATAGGTAAGTGAGACATGAAGAAAATTCATAGCATAGATCTATATGAAGCATCAGTATAATAACCTTTCACAAATGAACCATAGATCTTAATTCATAGACGTAATGTTTAGATGTATATTTCGATGATAGTGGGAAAGAACATGGTGAGAGGGGTTGGGTTGGTGACTGCTCCAAGTCAAGTTTAAAGTGGGTAATTTTAGGTTAATCTTGACTTGATTATAGAGTGATTAAAGATAACAATGATTTGGTTTACTAATGAGGCCTACCATGAATAGTTTATGGTCTCATGGTATTAGCATGTGATGATGCCTATTTAAATACAAAATTTTGTATACCTTAAATGCTATCCATTGGCACCTTCCCATGTAGCTATGTTTCTGCATTCAACAAACCCTTCACATCCTTTCCATGACAAACCATGGTTACTTGTTTCCTTCATTTTATTATTTTTCAACTTGATTTTATATTATCTTTACATTGGAAAGCATGAAACAACTCTTATAATTTGGAGGTCTTTGGGATAGATTCAAGAAGAGTTAGGGTAGGTGTACATTCAAGATATTTTTTACTAGTGTAGTCTTTCCACATTCAAAAAATATATGTTAAAGTGAAAAAAATAGTGGGCAAGAACATCGTGAGAGGGGTTGGGTTGGTGACTAATCCAAGTCAAGTTTAAAGTGGGTAATTTTAGGTTAATCTTGACTTGATTATAGAGTGACTAAAGATAACATGGATTCGGTTTATTAACGAGGCCTGCCATGAATAGTTTATGGTCTCATGGTATTAGCATGTGATGATGCCTATTTAAAGACTTGAGTAAGTTCATTATAACATTCCTAAGTGTGCTGAGTGTTAGTTGGATTGGTCAAAGATAATTGAAGATATATTTGGATGTTGGTTTTTCCACAAAAGAGTTTTCATGTAAAAAAATTTCCTCATCTTGTGGTGTGGTTGATTGATATTTACTTTATTTATCTTACAATGCTTATAGATTTAATTTCGTTGAATTGTTGTGGATCTAGGTTAGCTTGAACTCATTGAAGAGCTCTTCGAAAAGGAGAGTTGCAAAAATATTATGGACGCCAATGCTGATACGCGTATCTCATTATGTTGGTTGTGATCATGAGATAAATACTGGTTATGGCACTAGAATTCACTGATATTGTCAAATATGTCGGATTTGGTAGCGTCACTCCTCACAACATGATAGATATTGGCTGACAAAAAGGAAAAAACAAAAACAAAAAATCAAGAGAGGTAGATAAACCCAGCCACGGGTCCTTTGACTCTAAACACCAAGGTTATGAACTTCCATTGTAGATTGAAGGAACAAGACTCTAAGCCCTTCAAAACATCAACAAATTCCATATTTAATTAGGATTTCATAAGTCATAGGATTATACTTGGTCCCTTGAAATCATGTATAGAATACATGGTAATCATAGTTTTATGCAGTGAATATATGGAATTCATGGTAATGAAATTCTTATGCAGTGAATGCTTAGTGTAACGGATAGTGTCTTTAATAAAATTATATAGAAATATGATTAACACTCTCCTCATATCATTGTAAAAGAGTCTACTAATACATTTAACACCTCTACGTGTGTGACATATGAGGACAAAATTTCGTATTCCTTGAATTGTATCCATTAGCACCTTCCCATGTAACTATGTTTCTCCATTTAACAAACCCTTCACATCCTTTCCATGACCAACCATGATTACTTGTTTCCTTCATTTTATTATTTTTCAACCTGAGTTTATATTATTTTTACATTGGGAGGCATGAAACACCTCTTATAATTTGGAGGTCTTTGGGACATATTCAAGAAGAGTTAGGGTAGGTGTAGATTCAAGATATTTTTTACTACTGTAGTCTTTCCACATTCAAAAAATATATGTTAAAGTGAAAAAATTAGCAATCCTACATCATGATAGATAGTTGTTATCACCTAAAATTTCATGCTTATGACATTTTGGCATTTGTTGTTGAAGGGAATAATCACCATATATCATGCAACTCATAAGGATCTATTTCATCACTAATGAGTGCATTGGAAGGAAGGATTACGAGAACTAGGGTTTGAGTGAATTTATGTGAAAATGGATTGAGTGAACTGATGTGAAACATCCAATGATTCAATTTTTACACTTGGCAAAAACATAAATTTCAGAATGAATTTATTGTAATCAAATGAACATCTATGCCAAAGAGGATGAATTAATATGACCTACCAAAGTACCTTGGCCTTAATGAAACACATTCTTATAATTTGGATCTACTCCACAATTAAAGATTTCACATTTGGAACCAATTCTTTGACCTTAATTTTGGCTATAAAATGAAGCCATGGAAATTCATTTCATAAAAAAAAGGCACAAGTTTATGTTGTAGAAAGTTTGGAATGGAAGTCATCATCTCCGTCTATTCTCGTATCTATTGCCCTTCATGTTAGATTGACACCTTTTAGTAAGTAAGCAATTTTTTTCATTATCCCTAAATTTGTTTAAGAGAATTTAGGAGAGTTAAAAGACCTTTCCCAAAGGGAGTGTTGGATTCTATCTATCGATATCATTCCTTAGTGTGATATAGTTATATTTATGCCTTCCATTGGACATTTTCAATAAAGTTGAATATTCCCTCTATTTGCTTGTTTAAATGTTATTTATAATAGGCTTTAATTTGTTATTAGTAGATCATATGTTTTATTTTCTTCATCTCTTGGTTTGAGACATAAGTACTTTCCATATTAATAATCATTTTTTTCTACTTCCTTTTTCACAACTTGCAAGCAGATAGGAATTTCATCACCACTGAGTCAATTTATTTACAACATAATACACAATTCAACTTCGTGTTTTTAATTCAAATACTATCTTTAGGTTTTATTTATTCTTGTTGTTAACTTAGTGGTTGTTATAGGCTAGTACCTTATTTATATTAAACATAATAATTGGATATCATAGGTTGGAATTCAAACATTTAAATTTTTCCAAGTCATGTGGCACCCAACATGTGGCGCCCAACATGGTCATTTGGAATAATTTAATATGAATAAATACGATTGGATATAGTGGGATAATATCCACTGGAAACCACTTCTTAATTATACTCCAACAATCAGTCTGTTGGTGAACACATTGTTGGTGTTACTTTTCCTTCGGGAAAAGGATGCCTCTCTCATCTTGGGCTGTCTATGGACCATACAAAAAGGGTCCATGGTTTTGAGTCGCTAGCACTCCATCTTTTACCCTCTTCAAGACTGGGTGGTTAAACATCAGCTTTGGGTCCTTTTTCCAACCATTCCTTTCCCACTTTGGAACAAGGATTTCTTGACTCATCTCACAAATTGCCTAGGATGTTTCCTAGTGGTTGAAAAGGACTTTCATCAAATTTTTTACGACCGCATGGCCCAAGTTTTAGTAGAGATTGACGTTTCTAAAGGAAATGCTCTCATATATTGACGTTATATGTGACGATAAGGTCATTTGCCAAATATTGGACTATTTAAATGTGCCCTTTAGATACGATTATTGTCACGAAGCTGGAAACCTCAGGAGCTCTTCGACCTCCCTGTTGCACGGTTATTCTAGGCCCAAGGGTTTTCACTCAAGTGACCCACTCTTGCACTCACCTCATGTTGATTTACCCTCCGGAAACGATAATGTAGCTCTATCACCTATAGGTATGTATGGTTCTTTGTCTCTTACACTTTATAATGATTTTATGAAAGGTGAACTACTGTACATTGAAGATGTTGAAAATTGTACTAGAATGTCTCTCCCTACTAGATATATGGATACATAGAAAGGTTGCATAGTTTTTAATATCTCTTTTAGCCCTCATATTTCTCCTTCATTTCCTCATCCTTTAAGCACTTTACCTGTATCTGCTCCCTCTGCTTTCCCTCCCTTGACGACTTCAAAGGCTCCTCCTTCTTTCACTCTTGAGGATTTTCCTCCCCTTTTGGGAACATCACTCAAACCTACTAATCCCTCTCTGAAAAATACCTAAAGACTCCCCCTCCTTTATGGACCCTTTACTTTCTCAGGTCCCTCTTTATCTTCTCTGACAAGACCCCCCTCTCCCCTTCCACTCTTCCCTTGGATTCCATTAGATTTTAAATGTTACCTTTCATAAATCTAGGAAAGGAAAACCTCCTTCAAGTCCTTTTGTAGATTTAGGGACCAGTGGTCTTTATACTCCTCTTTTTGTCAGAATCAAGGAAGCAATCAAAGCTCATATGACCTCCCATGGGTTTTCAACCCCTCGGGCACTTAGAGCATTGTCACTCACTGGGATTGGTTCCCAATGAAAATTATCACTATGAACATCCATGGCCTTAGGGGGATTACCATACAATAATCCCTTAATTCTTTGTTTTTGACTATAAATCCTATATGATCCTTATTTAGGAAACGATGTGTGACCATTATCATTACCTTCGTATTTTTTCTAAGATCAAAACTGGCTGGGAGTTTTGTGCCATAGATTTGTTAGGCCTTTCTAGGGGCCTCTTAACTAGTTGGAATCCACTTCTTTCCCATTGTAAATCCTTTTTCTCTTGTGCGATTATGGTGGTCAAATCTAGATTCAAGCGCCTAAGCATTGAGCTCTCTATCCTTAACTTCTATGGCCCTTACTCGAACAGGGAATTTTTTTGAAACAATGATATTAGTAACTCATGCCATTAGATTATCTAGTGATGAGAATATTGAAGAAGAATTGCAGCACCTATCTAAAGTCTTCATAAATAACGAATATAAGGAAAGAAAAATCAATCACATCATTAAAAAAGTGCAAGATTGTTCTCGGCAAAAGAAAAGAGAGGAGGATGAGGTTGCAAGGATTACCCTCCCATACATTAAGGGAATCATAGACATAATATGTAAGATCTTAAGAAAAAAATTAATGTAACCTTATTCTGTCTCAACACAATTAAGAAAATGCTAGACTGGGAGAGATAGGTGGAGCAATCAAGATTAGGAATAAAGAACATTGTGTAGACATTAGACACAACCGCACAAAGAAATCTACTCTAGTAGAACACTCATGAGAAACATGACACCAAATCTACATTGAAAACACAAAATTACTCATACAAGTAGGGCATTACATGAAGAGAAAAATCAAAGAATCCCTAGAAATGAAAGAACATAATAATAATATTAATAGAGACAACAGAATTGAGCTAAGTGATAATTGGAAACCAATCATCAACATTATAAAAATCACCAAGTCGACCTCTCTCATTGATCCTTGAGGTAATCTATATAAGTTCACCAAAATTTCTTGAACTTGATCAACACTCATCTCTTAATGATGAGACCAACGAGTGGCTCAAAACATTGAGCTTCAAAAGAAAAGTTAATACAAATTCCACATTTATATTCAGCATTTCCCTATGTAAGCATGAATAACAACAATTCTATGGTTGGGGGCATTTTTGAAATTCCTAATCTCATTCTTGTTGGGGACCTAAAATTCACCCTCTCCAATGCTCAAATCTAGCGAAACAAAGCCCATGTTGATATGTTGGCTCCCGTTTTCTCTTAGCTGCTCACTAATGACAATATAGTGGATCTGGCCCCGCACTCTCCTGGCCCTAAGTGGAGGAATTGGCATGGTTGTATTGAGGATATCAACAAAATACTAGATAGGTTTTTTCCCTTGGTTCATCTTCTCCCTCTCCCCAATCACTTCAGAACTTGGTCCCATCCCTATGTGATCTCTGACCACTACCTAGTCTTCTTGGAATGGGATGTCCTTTATTCCTATCACCTCTATCCTTTGAAGTTCAATCAAGCCTAGATTTCATAGAAGTATTTTTCCTCCATTGTTAACACCTCTTGGGCCTCTGATACCTCTCTTCCGACTCTTGATCACATGTTTGTTATTAATTTCTAACTCAAAAGGCTCAAATGTGTGGTTAAATATTGGGTAAAAAAGCAATTGCACATTTGGGCAAAAGTTGTTACTAAAATTGACTTCAAGATCCAGCATCTCCTTACATAATGACCCTCTTGTATACTTTCTGACTTTGAAACTGTATAACTGTCATCTCTTAAAATCCATAAGGAAAGTTACCTGGCACATAAGGTATTAACCTGGAAGCTTAAAAGCAGATCCAACTAGCTTATTGAAGGATATTAAAAAACTAAATTCTTTAACAATTTTTCTTTTGCAAGAAGGAATTGTAAAACTATTTGGGCTCTTCAGAATCAAGAGGGTGAACTAGTGGAAGAGAAGGCTCATCTTTAACAACTGGGTGAAAGTCACTTCTTGTATATTTTCAAAGATTATGGTAATACTAGTATTTTTTATCAACTTAAAGTTGTCAATCTATTTCCCTCCTATGTTCAAGAGGATGAATCAGGTATTTTCCTCTCAAATATCTCCCTTTCAGAAGTACAAGGAGATTTAAAAGGTTTCAAAAAGGATAAGATTCCTAGACCGGATGGATGGATGATTGAGCTCTTTCTCTAGCTCTTTGACTTGGTGGTTTTAGAACTTCTTAGGGTTGTTGAACAATCCTAAATTGAGGGAAAGGTCATAAAATCCATCAATGACACATTCCTTACTATAACATCCCTGACCCTCCAACAGGCGAAGAGGACGCTACCATACCATTATCTATCCAGGAAAATAGCCCCATGAACATATACATAAAAACTCAAATGAATGAAATTAAAAGATGGATACATCATTACCATTCAGCAGAAGCAAAACCATACATTCAAGCATTCGGCATGTTTATTGTAATTCATTAAACGGTAAATACAATTGCATATATGAAATATACAAGAATACTTATCTTTGAATGAAGCTCCCTGTAACCAGCTATGTTGCTGCAACGTTACACCCAACCATAATCCAATGTGCTCCTTAATATCTCAGCAACACTACCATCACTGGGTTGGGAATGATTCCCCAAGGAATAAGGAAACCAAGCAGGCTCAGACACAGCCAAAGATACACAACTCAGCCAATCCAACACCATTGGGTTTATCAGGACAACAGGGATCTGGTAAAATTTGACTGCTAAGCCAGTGGGCTCACTAAAGAGCTAAGGACACCTACACCAAAACTATCCTGAATTCTAGGACACCCACACACACCCAACACAATGAATCAGTCCCTTCTCTGCTGCATAGTCCCTCAGGACCTGAGTTCCCTTCCAGTGTTATTCAATGGGTGTGGAGAAGAAGTCCAACCCTCTAGCTCTATCCATGAGGCTCCTGAACACACTAGGTTTATCAAGCAAACCAAGCTTTCATTTCCACTCCAGTACATTCTAAATACCAAACACTACATACGCAGCAAAACTGAGCAATTCACAGCTCTGGGGAAGAATAAGGAAACATTACGGTAGCCAAAAATGGTGATACACAGCTCCAAATGAGCAAAACAATCTCAGAGTTTTTCTTGGCCCTAAGATGCCCAAAACAACTCAGCAACAACCCACACACATGGGGAAAACAACAGCCACAATCTCACCACTGAAGCAATGAGAAAGACACAGCTCGAAAGTAGAGATGGAAACGTATACAAAAACCCACAAATTGAAGGAAATTGCACACATACCAAAATCAGAAAAATGGAAGACTAAACTAGTGATGGTATGCATGCATGAGGAAAATATGCATGGCCAATCCAAAATCATGAATTCCTCAAAACGGGTCCCTAGCTCTTTGCGTGAGGGAAAAATCCCAAAACTTGTGCATGAGGAGAGAAGCTGACCGTCCCTGCATGAGGATGGGAAAGAATGGAAGAATAGGTGTGTTCTCTTCCTGCCCACATGAGGGTGGATGAGTCTGCTGGTGAAGTGTTTTTATGGGAAAGGACTAACAGTCCTACCACAAACCACTGCCCAACTAGTATCGGAGGTTTTTAATTTGGTAGTTGATTGGTTGAGACAAGGGAAGGTGAGTAAGTCAAAAGGGTGGGTGACAATTAAATGGGTTTAATAGATGACACTTGGATTTTCCCCATTGGCCCCAAGGGTTAAATAATTTCACTCCCTATCCTTAGGAAAATCATGCCCTTTTCATTATGATTGCATTGACATAGCTGGTTGGGGTTTATTTTGATTAAAATGCATGTTTACACGATGCAAATTTAATATGTGTCAGATAGCATGATATACCATTAGCAACAATTTAAACCGTTGAAACATAACATAATAAAATCGATGCTGGGAATTTTTCCTTTAGCTCCACACCACGATTAATTACAATATATACATCATATAGATTTTAATGTAAATGGGGCAAGACCAGGGTGTTACAGTAACACTTATTCCCAAGTGCGAAAATACTCACACTTTTGCATACTTTTGACTTATCTCACTTTGAAATTTGATTTATAAGCTTATCTCTAAAATTGCAGCAAATCATCTGAATCCTTTCTTGGACAAGGCCATCTCAACTTAGTGTTAGATTTTTAATATTTAAGCTAGCATTATCTTAGGATATTTAACTGAGAGAATAACAAGTACATCAATAAAACACAAGAAACAATAGACACAATTATTTTACTCGGGGAAACTATAAAGGAGAAAACCCCATAACTTCCTCAAAGATAGAATCAACACCAAAAGTAAAACCCAAAAAAATAAGATGATCTCCCAACAAGAGTTGTCTCTCTCTCTCTCTTGTTCCGGATACTTCTTTCTCTCTCAGTTATGTGCTACAACTGAGTGTGAGTGAATGTGTTATAAATAGAGAGGCTCACTCTCTATTTATACTAATTTTTGACTTGATAATAACTCACTAAGGATGACTTCTCTAGGAGAGTTTAATAACCCTAGGGCCCCACAACTGCGAGGACTTTAACCCTTGATCAACAAGGAGGGTTACCCTTTATGACTTTACATGACTTGTTTACATTATTGAATCTCCCAATAGGAACATCGGGGCATGACATGAATCAATTACATTACAGATACTTCCTGGAATAAACATCGAGGTACAATACATAAAATATACAAGTGAATACATTCTGAAATTAGAAATACATCAACACTCCCTCTTAACTAGGAAGGTATTCTCTCAACACAATTTATTAGGACAAGTCTTCTTCTCTGTATCATCTAGATCATCATCAAATTATCTTCATCTTCAAGTCGTCTTCATTATTGGATATGGATCTAGATCATCACTAGATCTAAATCATCACTGGTGCTATCTCTCAATTCTTCTCATCATAGGAAGTTCTACCAATCTGGCCATTTTTCATGTTGGTTGTAGTCCTAGCCTCCATGTAGGTATTATTCAGCCCTTATATCTAATCCTAAGTTAGAAAGGCCCACCCAACACTTACATCTGAGCATGGGAGGAACATATCCAACAACCATGTCAGACGCCTAGCACTCACATCTGAGCATGGGAGGAACACATCCAACAACCATGTCAGAAAGTCCCAATACTCACATATGACCATGGGAGGAACACATCCAACAACCATGTCAGAAAGGCTTCAACACTTATATCTTACCATGGAAGGAAAACATCCAATTACCATGTAAGAAGGGCTCAACACTTACATCTTCCCATGGGAGGAACACATCCAACAACCACGTAATAAGGGCTCATCACTTACATATGACCATGGGAGGAACACATCCAACAACCATGTCAAAACAGATTATCACTTATATCTGACCATGGGAGGAAGACATCCAACAGCCATGTCAAAAGGACTCAACACTTACATCTAGCCATGTGGGGAACACATCCCATATCCATGCTAGAAGGGCTCGGCAGTTATATCTAGCTATGTGGGGAACACATCGTGCATCCATGCTAGAAATGCTCAGCACTTATATCTAATCATGTGGGAACACATCCCACAGTCACATCAAAATAGATCTACACTTACATCTCATTATGTGGGAACACATCACACAGTCACATCAAAATGGCTCCTGCACTTATATCTAACCATGGAAGGAACCAATCCTACAATGTCAGAAAGGATCTCGGACTTATCACCTCCCTTCGGAGGGAACCTTAATCTGGAGAACAACAAGCTTGTCCCTGAAGTAGTCAAACTTCACTCTGGCCAATGTCTTGGTCAACACATTAGCTATCTATTCATCCATCACAACATACTGTAGCTTCACTGCTCGTCTCTTCACCATATACCTGATATAGTGATATTTGATCTCGATCTGCTTCGACTTGTCATGGAACACTGAGTTCTCAGACAACTTCACACAAATTTAGTTGTTGCAATATATACAAGTAGAATCCAAGTGGAGATCAAACAAATCATATAGTATCTTCCTAAGCCACACTACCTCACAGCTAGCTGAACAAGCTGCAACATACTCTACTTCGGCTATTCTCAATGCCACACAAGACTGCTTCCTGCTAAACCAAGAGATCACACCTGATCCGATACTGAAGCACCACCCTGAAGGTCTCTTCCTATCAATGGCACCTCCTTCCCAATCTCAATCAACATAACCTTCGATGTTAATATTCTGATTCACCTTATACTTGAGCCCATAATCAACTGTACCCTTCGTGTACCTCAGAATATGCTTTGCAGCAATCAAGTGAACATGTCTAGGATCTGTCAGGAACTGGCTCAATGTGTTCACAATAAAGAAAATAGCTGGTCTCATATTCATCAAGTACATTAAGGACACAATCATCTAATGATACATCATAGCATAAACCAACTCAGATGAAGCATCACTCAGTAGCTTCAGGTTCGATTCCATAGCTGCAGTCATGGCCTTACAGTCCATCATCCTGAACCTCTTCAGGATCTCTACTGCATACTTTCCTTGTCCTAGGGATATTTAATTTGCATTCTTCCACACCTACATTCCTAGAAAGTAATGCATCATGCCCAAGTCCTTCATTTCGAACTTGACATCAGGCTTCCTCTTCGTATCAGCAATCAATCCATCTTTTCCTATCACAAAGAGATAATCTACATATAGTAGAAGTATCACGGGGTTCCCTTCTTCAACCTTGTAGTAAAGGTTGGAATCCGCTTTACTCTTGGTAAAGCCCAAAATGGATAGGAAGCTGTCAATTATGTCGTACTATGTCCTGGTTACCAGTTTCAACCTATACAGGGCTTTCTTTAATTTACACACATGAGTCTCCTTGTCATGTGTCTCAAAACCGAATGGCTTCTCCACATACACTTCCTCTTCCACTACAAAATTCAAAAAATTAGTCTTGGCATACATCTGATGTATCTTCCATTTCATTATTGTAGCTAGAGAAAGTACTGATCTCATGGAAGTGCATCTAGATACAAGTGCAAAATTTTCTTCATAATATATTCCTTCTTTCCAGGAGAAGCCACAAGCCACAAATCTTTCTTTATATTTTTCTATGCTACCATCTATATCATGCTTGATCTTGTAGATCCATTTGGAAGTCATGACAGACTTCCCCTTTGTTCTAGCGACAACATCCCATACACCTGTTAGAATAATCAACCCATAGTTTACTACCTTAGACATTAATTTAATTAATTTTCTCTTATTTGCCTAGTTCATGTGTCCCACCTTATGCAAGTTGTCAACTACCTATCCATAGTGGTCCAACTTCCCTAATTTGACTCATCTAGCACTTGGGAAACCTCAAGGAATCAATTTTACTTTATTCTCGGCCTCCTAGGCATTCTTCTGCTTTTTCTGCTTTATTGCCTGCTTTTTCAGTGCTTTAAGGCAATTGGGAAAGTTTGACTAGGTGAGGTGAACTAGTTTTTTGTCCTCTACATCCTCCACTCTTTTCTCCTTGGAAAAACATGTATGAGTTGTCATTCCATCACTCTTTAGCTTGCCTAAGTGATTTTTCTAATTCGTGAGCTCCATGACTGATTTGGGATCAGTGTTTTGCACCTATGGGGGATTTGCTTATTTTTGGTAAGCCTACTTTATGCTAGATTCGAATTATGTTATTACAGGGTTGGCTATTGTACACTTATTCAATACAGTTTAGTGTTCAGCTCCAATTTCAGTCTCTTTTGTGAGTGATTTTGCATGATCAATTGTTAATTGTTGTGAGTAAAATTAATCTATCACTGGGTTCAATTTCTACATGGTATCAGATCCATTGTAGATCAATTTCTCTCCTTGAAAATTGTTTTGTAGGTTCGACATAGGTGACTGGGAGCCTTCTACTGGCAGCCAAGATAGATTTCCAAGCTATGGATCAATATTAGAAGATCATCTTGACTCCCTTCAATTTATTTCAATGGAAAGTAGAGATGGAGATACTGTTGAGAGCGAAAGGCCTCTACAAGGTGACTATGGCAACAGAAGCAGATCCCAATGCAGCTGCAAAGAAGATAAAATGGCACAACACGAGGGATGAGGCCTATGGTCTCCTGTGTCTAAGTATTTCCAAAGACGTCCTTTTCCATCTTGATGGATTGACATCAGCGAATGAAGTATGGGAGAATATTACTGATCTTTTTGGAAAGACAAATGAGATGAGGGGACATCAAATAAAAATAAGCTGATTTCCCCGAGTCCCAATAGCTTTGAATCACTACAAATCTATTTCTCCAAGTTCAAAGCACTTGTTTTGCAGCTAAAACAGTGTGGGATCGAAAAGAAGGATGATCAGTTGGTCTTGGCCATTCTCTCGAAGCTTGGCCCTGTCTATTCAGTGTTTGTTTCGACCTTCTATGCCACAAAACTGACAACTCGAACCTGGAAGATGCCTAGCCTTACAGATTTCATGGAATCTCTCACACAAGAACAAGACAAGCTGGTGATGATGGGCACCATCGAACCATCCAAAGACCAAGCTCTAGTTGCTGGAGATTCGAAGGTGGATTCAAAAAGCAAAAAGAAAGCTAAAAAGCCACCTGATCAAAAGAGAGACAAGAGCAAGTCTCCGAAGGAGCTGCAAGGTTCCAAGAAGAACTACCAGAAGAAGAAGAATAAAGGAGAAATGAGCAAGTGCGCATACTGCAATAAGGGCAATCACACTGAAAGCTCTTGTATGAAAAAGAAAATAGACATGCTAACCCAACTCCTGGAGAAGAATGGCATCTCCCTTCGAGACAGCTCAAAGAAGAGAGAAGGAGGATCAAGTTTAGAAGACAGAGAGAGATTTCATTCATTGGTTGCTGGCACATCAAGCTCACCTAGCTTCATCATTGATTCTGGAGCTTCTAGACACATGGTTTCAACCAAGGAGTCATT
>LPNX010489506.1:105925-117183 GCA_001517045.1 Pseudotsuga menziesii | reverse complement strand
AGCAGCCTCAAGGATTTGCTACTAACCCTTCTCTTGTGTGCAGGTTGAGAAAGTCATTGTATGGGCTAAAGCAAGCCCCCAGGGCTTGGTATGCCAAGACTGATAGCTTCTTGCTATCACTGAATTTTGTTCGGTGCAAATAAGATCCAAATGTCTATTTGAAGTTAATTAATGGTTCATTAATGATCATTGTGTTATATTTTGATGACCTCCTCATTACAGGAAGCTCACAGGATGAGATTGCTTCCTTGAAAGGAGCAATGAACCAAGCCTTCTCCATGAGAGATTTGGGGCTCTTAAGTCAATTCTTGGGGCTTGATATTTCTCAAACCAAATTTAGAATCAAGGTGCACCAGTCCAAGTATTCCTTGGAATTTCTAAACAAATTCAGAATGAAGGACTGCAAACCAAGCAAGACTCCTTTCCTTTCAGGAGTGAAGCTGGAAGAAGCTGATTCTTCACCTATGGTAAACAATACACTGTATAGGCAATTGATTGGATGTTTGTCGTATCTTACACATACTAGACCTGATATTTCTTATGTAGTAAGTGTGGCTTCTAGATACATGGATCAGCCTCATGATATCCATTGGAAAGCAGCCAAAAGGATCCTTAATTTTGTTCAGGGAACAAGGTCACATGGGATCTTCTACAAAGCAAAATCTGATCTTGATTTGATTGGATTTAATGACAGTGATTGGGTAGGTGATAGCACAGATAGAAAGTCGACATCAAGATATGTGTTCATGCTTGCAGAAGGGCCAATCAGCTGGTAAAGCAAGAAACAGAGTGCCATTTCACTCTCATCTATAGAAGCAGAGTACAGAGGAGTTGTTAATGCAGCAACTCAATGTTTATGGTTGCAGGGATTACTTGGAGAGTGTGGCTTCGAATCAAAGTACTCAAATACCATCTACTGTGATAACCAGAGTACCATTTGACTCTACAAATATCTAGTTTAGAAGCAGAGAACCAAACACATTGAGATCCATATGCACTACATCAGAGAGCTTGTGCATGATGGCACCATTCACCTACTCTTCTGTTCATCTTCAAACAAGTAGCTGATATCTTCACCAAAGAATTTTGTGACAATACCTTCAGCAATCTCAAATCATTGCTAGGGATTTCTAATCACGCTATGAAGCATGAGTGAAGACAATATTTTCAAATTTTGTTTTACAGTCCATGTTTAAAGGAGGATTTTCCCATGTGGTTTTTGCCTCTTTCCTTGGTTGTATGGACATGGAGTATGTAAAGGGTGACTAAGCCTTGTTGCTAGGCCCTATATTTTTCTAATTTATTACTCATAATTCAGTCTTAAGGGGGGGTGTTAGAATAATCAACCCATATTTTACTACCTTAGACATTAATTTAATTATTTTTGTCTTATTTGCCTAGTTCATGTGTCCCACCTTATGCAAGTTGTCAATTACCTATCCATAGTGGTCCAACTTACCTAATTTGACTCATGTATCACTTGGAAAACCTCAAGGAATCAATTATGCTTTATTCCTCGCCTCCTAGGCGCCCTTTTACTTTTTCTGCTTTATTGCCTACTTTTTCAGTGCTTTAAGGCAATTGGGAAAGTTTGACTAGGTGAGGTGAACTAGTTTTTTGTCCTCTACATACTCCACTCTTTTCTCCTTGGAAAAGAATGTATGAGTTGTCATTCCATCACTCTTTATATTTCCTAAGTGATTTTGCTAATTCGTGAGCTCCATGACTGATTTGGGATCAGCTTTTTGCACCTATGGGGGATTTGCTTATTTTTGGTAAGCCTGCTTTATGATAGATTCTAATTGCTCCTCATGAGTTAGAATCCCTGATGTAATTATTTAATACAGCAGCTTATTTTATTACAGGGTTGGCTATTGTACACTTATTCAATACAGTTTAGTGTTCAGCTCCAATTTCAGTCTCTTTTGTGAGTGATTTTGCATGATCAATTGTTAATTATTGTCAGTAAAATTAATCTATCACTAGGTTAAATTTCCACAACACCATTCTTCATGATTGATCGGTACTCCTCGATCATATAATCCTTCCATTATTTCTTCTCTACATATTCTTCATAGTTGGAAGGTTCTTTATCAATAATTTCACATAGCAGGGCCACATAACCGAATCATGACCTGCTTCTTTTCCTCTCTTTGTGTATTCCTTCTGGATCCCCATATCTTTCTACACCTTGGATAGCCTCTTATATCCATGCAGGTTTCCTCTTGTGAGGATTCTTCTCTTGGGGTGGATCTACAGGTTCCTAGGGTTCTTCAATTTCTCAATCTTCATCTTGATTTGCATCATTCATGGTTTTATCTTGAATTCTGGGTGCTTTTGTTTCTTGAGAGTCTTCAACTGGTCTCTTTCTAGATTTGTTGTAAGCTGAATCTTTATCAAACGTTATGTCTCTTCTTATGTCAATCTTATTGAATCCTGGGAGGTATATTATGTAAACTTTCGAGCTTTCACTATATCCCACAAATATAACCTTCTTTTCAGAAGGATCTAACTTTGTCCTCTTTTATTTTGGAATGTGTATGTACATAGGAAATTCAAATATTCTGAGATGGCTTACTTCTATTTTCTTGCCATAAAAGACTTCTTCAGTTGTCTTGTTCTCGATCACTTTGGGTGGAGTTCGTTTATGTACATACACCACTGTTCTAGAAGCTTCTGCCCATAGATGCATGGGAATATATTGATCATGAAGCATTACTTTTGGAGCTTCCATGATCATTCCATTCTTCCTTTCTACAACCCCATTCTGCTATGGATTATATGGAGTGGTTAACTCCCTCTTAATCCTTGAATCTTTGCATAACTCTTTGAATTCATTTGATGTGAATTCTCCGCTATTGTTTCATTAAAAGGTCCCGATCTTCTTTTCCGTGTGGTTCTTGATCAAGGATTTCAATTCCTTGAAATTGCTAAGTACTTCATCTTTGTTCTTAAATAAGTATATCTATGTCTTGCTAGAAAAATAAGCAATGAAAGGAACATAGTATACATACCCGCTTAATGAGCTGGATGACATCGGTACGCATACATCAGAGTGAATGATTTCCAATATTTCTTTTGCTTTGTTTTCACTAGTTGGAAACATCTTCTTTATGTTCTTTCCTTTTGCACATCCTTTGCAAAATCCTTCATTTCTTGCTTATATTTCTAGAAGACCTTCAACAAATTTTCTTGCAAGTGGTAGTGCCTTATAGTGTACATGTGCAAGCCTTCTATGCCAAAGTTCATTTGGATCTATTGAGTTATTAACCAAATCCTGTCCTTGTTGGCCCTTCAATTTGTGTAGACCTCCTTCTTGTTCCCTAATCACTACTGCATCATAAATAGTATTTCCTTTTGGATACATAAGAACTTGGCCATCTACAAATGAAACCCTCATGTCTTTTGCATCAAATTCAGATATGGATAGGAGGTTCTTATTTAGTCCTGGTACAAATAAGACATCCTTCATCTCCATAGACTTTCTAGAGTCTAGCTTTCAGGAGGATTCACCACTACCTTTTATTGGATACTGGTATTCATCCCCAAGTTTCACCTTGTGGGGTAATTCATGTTACGATATTTTTAGAAATGATTCTTTGAATCTTGTCATATGTTTGGAAGCCCCACTATCTGTAAGCCAATCATTGCTTAAATTTTTGCTAGCTCTTATAGGGTGGAAGTGCTTACCTTTGTGATAGTCTGTTTCGCTTTTCTTGGAGTGTACTATGAGATTTTGGTCTTCACTTCCCATATTTTATTCTTGGGATATTATTTGAGCTTTTTCATGGTAGCATTCATCCCACAACCTACTAAACTTGACTAGCTTCATCCTTGCACAAATCCCTTGAATGAGGGAGTTCCATGATCTAGGCTGACCATTCAAGGTGGTCATCACAATTTCTGCATTCTCCACTTCTTCATCCACTAATTCAAGTTGTTCTTTGATCTGGGATACCCTTGTGAAGTATGACTGTATGATATCCACATTCTATATTTTCATATTATTCAATTGGTTCCTCAAATTCATCTTCTGATTTATTTTCTTCGCTTCAAATAGTTTAGCCAGGGCATAAAACATAGATTTAGGTTTCTTTAGGGAGGACACATGTGGTATGAGGTGATCCTTTATTGAATCAACAATAATCCTCTTAGCCATGACCAATTTCTTCTTGTGTAAGTCCTTATCCTCATCTCCCTCTTGAAGTAGAACATATTCACTGATGTAAGAGTCCAACTCATTTTCTTCCAGGACCACGGAGATCTTGTACTTCCATGCTTGAAAGTTATCATCTCCCTCAAGCTTTTCATCAATCTTGGTGTGATGAGACATCTTAACTGAGAACCTCAAATGGAAATACAAAAGATTTAGATCTTACCAATTTGAGAAGATGAAAAATAGATCTGGAGCTGATCTTCTGCAATGTTGGTTTTCTGGTTCTAGGGAAAATTAGGTTTTGAATTTCCCAGAGTTCTACCCAACTAAAAAATTTGATATTGATCTCTAAAATTCAATTTCTGGGAGGAGATCAATCGAGGCCTGGGCTCATTCAAAAATTCCACTTCTGTGGAAATCCCTAATATCTAGTAGTAGTGTAGGGTCGAAAACTGAAGACGCCCAGAATTAGATTCTGCTTCGACAAAAAGATGCACCCTAGAGAGGAGAGTCAGCCCAACCTCCTTTTGTTGAAAATCTATGGAGAGAGATCCAAAAAGTAGGAATCCCTAGCTTCTGCAGCTGCATAGTGTCTTCTTCTCATATTAGCTCTAATACCATGTTAGATTTTTAACATTTAAGCTAGCATTATCTTAGGATATTTAACTAAGAGAATAACAAGCACAAAAATCAAACAAAAGAGACAATAGACACAAATATTTTCCTTAGGGAAACCATAAAGGAGAAAAACTTGCAACTTCCTCAGAGATAGAATCAACACCAAGAGTAAAACCCAAAAACAGTAAGATGATCTCCTGACAAGAGTAGTCTCTCTCTCTCTCTTGTCCTAGCTACTTGTTTCTCTCTCAGTTATGCATTACAATTGAGTGTGAGTGAATGTGTGATAAATAGAGTGGCTCACTCTCTATTTATACTAATTCCCGACTTGACAATAACTCACTAGGGCCAACTTCTCTAGGAGTTTCTAATAACCCTAGGGCTCCACAACTACGGGGACTTTAAGCTTGATCAATAAGAAGGGTTACCCTCTATGACTTTACATGACTTGTTTACATTGTTGAATCTCCCAATAGGAACATCGAGGCATGAAATGACTCAATTACATTATAGATACTTCCCGGCATAAACATCGGGGTACAATACATAAAATATACAAGTGAATACATTCTGAAGCTACAAATACATTAACACTTAGCAGTATGGATTCCTAAAAAATAGACATATTATTGAGCCTATGGGAATCACTTAGGAAATCTTGCGCACCATCAAAATGAAAAATTTGTGGGTAATGGTTCTCAAGATGGATCTTGTCAAAGCATTTAATCGAGTAAATTGGACATTTTTAAGGCTTGTACTTGTTCAAATTGATATACTAGTTGATGGGGTGAATTGGATCACGGTTTGTGTTAGCTCGTCAAATTTCTCAATCTTAGTCAATGGCACCCCAACAAATTTCTTCTTGGATTCTCGATCAGGGATAATTTTAGGGGGAATTTTAGCCCAGTGGGCTATTTTTCCATGTTTTTCTCCCAAAAAAGATTCGCCGTTTTGCAATTTTTGAAGCCCTGTTTCGCCCAATTTTGATGGGGTAAAATTTTTTCACCCTAAAAATCGCCAAATTATTATATAAACGATATAAAATCCTTGGAAAGTAAAACATTTTTTGAAGAATATCGCCAATCATTTTATAGTTGGAGTTTTAAGAATTGGTAATATTCACCAGCATTTATACACTTTTAAATAAGTATGGTTCCTTAAAATCATCCATGTTCTCGATGCATTCAAAAAGGATGACCCCTTTCACCTCTCCTCTTCATATTGGTTATTTAAGGTCTCAGTCTTATTATTAATGATGCATAGAGGAATGGAACGATAGAAGGAATCAACTTCTCTTCAATCCTTTCTATAACACATTTTCTCTTTGTTGATGATGTTATTTTGTTTGAGTTGGGGATATTGAAATAATGGTAGGATTATAAGGATGTACTTGATCTCTTATGTTCAGCTTCAGGTATGAGAATTAATCTAGAGAGGTCTTCTTTTCTATTCAGTGAAGTTGATGTGGAAACAAGGGACCTCATTGCTTCCATCCTTCCCTACAAAATGGAGCATTTATTTAAAGGATTCAAATACCTCGAGTATCATCTTAAACATCTCAGCTATTGCACAAATGAATGGAGATGGATCATTAAAAGTTCATTAAAAAGAACCAGTAATCAGGCTTACAGAATGATATCCCTTAGTGGAAGGTTGATCCTTCTCAGGTCTGTACTTTTAGGTTTATTTATCTATTTGTTTTCCTTAGCCCGTATACCCTAAAGCATTCTTAAATGTACCAGAATTTGCATGTTTACATTTCTTTGGGGAATATTAGGTGCCAAACACAGGATGCACCTGGTTCATTTGCAGACTGTCTCCAAGCCCCATGACTATGGTGGATGGAACATCAAAAACTTGGATTATTTTTGTATGTCTCTCAGAATGAAAATATTATGGATGGTATTGAACGATAATGGAACTTGGATTCAAATCATTGGCCATAAATATCTTAAAAACCTTTATGTCTATGACTGGCTACGTAAACAACACTTCGTTGTTCAAGGTTACTCTTAATCGAGAATGGTTTTATAAGAACTCTGTCTTGTATCACAAGGGAATTGGGATGGAAGGTCGGTAACGACAAAAGTATTAGGCTGGAAATTTACCCTATTGCTGGTTTCAACTCCTCTTATGTGCTGTTTGAGGGGCTCAGGGATTAACATTTCGAACATTTCCTAACATTCATTCATATATTTGCACCTATCAAAACATTATCTCCTGACATTCCCCCATTTCCACATTCACTCCTAACATGACATTCCCCATATATTCATTCTTAACATTAGCATTCCCCCTATATTCATTGTTACATTCAAATATTTGCACCTACCAAAACTTCCTAACATTCCTAACCTTTATTAAGATTCATTCATATATTTGCACCTAACATTTCCTAACATTCATTTGAAACATTCATATATTTACACCTATCAAAAATTCCTAACATTCCTAACATTAACATTTTCTTATTCATTCTGACTATACTCATTCTTAACATTAGATTGCACTTATCAAAGCATTCATTTCTAACATTCCCCTACTTCCACATTCAATCCTAGCATTGCACCTATCAAAACTTACTAACATTCTTAATATTCCTAACATTAACACTTCCATATTCATTCCCCATATATTCATTATTAACATTAGATTACACTTATCAAAGCATTCACTCCTAACATTCCCCTATTTGCACATTCACCCCTAACATTGCACCTATCAACACTTCCTAACATTCCTAATATTCCTAACATTAACACATCCATATTCATTCCCCATATATTCATTATTAACATTAGATTGCACTTATCAAAGCATTCACTCCTAACATTGCACCTGTCAAAACATTCACTCCTAACATTCCCACATTAACTAAATTTCATATCCATTTTCCATATATTCATTCTTAATATTAGATTGCACTTATCAAATCATTCACTCCTAACATTCCTAATATTCCTAACATTAACATGTCCATATTCATTTCCCATATATTCATTATTAACACTAGAATGCACTTACCAAAGCATTCACTCCTAACATTCCCATATTTCTACATTCACTCCTAACATTGCACCTGTCCAAACATTCACTCCTAACATTCCCCTATTCCTACATCCACCCCTAACATTGCACCTATCAAAACTTCCTAACATTCATAACATCAACATTTACATGTCCATTCCCCATATATCCATTCTTAACATTAGATTGCACTTATCAAAGCATTCACTCCTAACATTCCCCAATTTCCACATTCACTCCTAACATTCCACCTATCAAAACATTCACTCCTAACATTGCACCTATCAAATTATTCACTCCTAACATTCCCCTATTTCCACATGCACTCCTAAAATTGCACCTATCAAAACATTCACTCCTAACATTCCCTTATTCCTACATTCAACCCTACATTGCACCTATCAAAATTTCTTAACATTCATAATATTAACATTTCCATATCCATGCCCCATAGATTCATTCTTAACATTAGATTTCACTTATCAAAGCATTCACTCCTAACATTCCCCTATTTCCACATTCACTCCTAACATTGCACCTATCAAAACAGTCACTCCTAACATTCCCCTATTTCCACATTCACTTCTAACATTCCCCTATTCCTACATTCACCCCTAACATTCCACCTATCAAAACTTCCTAACATTCCTAACATTAACATTTCCATATCCATTCCCGATATATTCATTCTTAACATTAGATTGCACTTATCAAAGCATTCACTCCCAACATTCTTCTATTTCCACATTCACTCCTAACATTCCCCCATTCCTAGATTCACCCGTCACATTGCACCTATCAAAACTTCCTAACATTCATAACATTAACATTATATTTCACTTATCAAAGCATTCACTCATAACATTAGATTGCACCTATAAAAACTTCATAACATATCTATCACTCTCAACTTCTCAACAAGAAACATTAATTTAATAAATTACATATATTCATATATTTACACCTATCAAAACTTCTTAACATTCTAAACCTTTACATATACATGTATATAATCCCTAAAACAATATATAAGGTCAATGCACATTTATATAATCCAAAAAAAACAATCATGAACATGTAATATAAATGTACATGTATATAATCCAAAAAAAAATCATGTACATGTGAGTTCAATATACATGTATATAATCCAAAAATTATTTACATGTCAGTTCAAAGTACATGCATATAATCCAAAAATTAAGCTCCTCCATGTCCAAGACAACTACAATGTATATATCTACATAAAAAAAACAATGTAAATAATTCTCTAAATAGAAGTCCACCACTATCCTCGACCAGGGTCTTCCATTGGACTCGTAACATTCTGCAACATGCATAAAAATACATTATGAATAACATAAACTATTCAAAAAACTTTAAACCAAATTCAAAACATTAAAACATTAAACTAATATATCGAAGAACAATTCAATTATCAACAAAATTACCTCCAATTCTCTATCATCCAACAAAGTCTTCTCTTTGCCTTTAAAAGGTGGAGTAGACCCAAGCTACAACATATATAAAAACAATTTATAAATCTTACAAATTATTTAGAATATTTTAAATGATATTAAAAAAAAAAAAATATTGAACTTACAATTCCAACACTATCTTCCAATGGAGTCTTTGCTTTGCCTCAAAAAGATCGAAGAGATCCAAGCTTCAACATATATAAAAGCAATTTACAAATGTCAAACATTATTTAAACTATTTAAACATATATATCAAAAAACAATTCAATTATGGACAAAATTACCTCGGTGCCAATATCCACATCCATCAAAGAACCTATATCTTCCCCTCCAATTTCAATATGTTCACTTCCTTTAAAATTTAAATTTTATTAATAAATAATTCATAGTAAAAGTAACAAATATTAAGCTTAGCAATTAACTTAAAAAAGAAAAAAAATAAAACATTAGCTCACAATAGATGGAAAATCATCTAAAAAGTTCGAATCTAATGAAACCTACATAAAAAAGTCAAATTAGCAATAAGATACATAGTTAAATTTAAAAACAAAAAAAAATATCTTTCAAACATAAATATAAAGGTGTAAATTTTAAATATACCTCTCCAATATCCTCTTCTACATTTCCAGCATTTTGACTAGTGGAGACTCTAAAATTATGATTATTTAACAATTGGGAAAACTGAGAACAATAAACATTTATGTAATGTATTTAAAAATAAATAATGGATTGAAATTACACAAACCTCTCTTATGCTTAAGGTGTCATTAGATATTCTATCCGAAGCTATATTATGACAAAGCTTCGCATAGGCCTTTAAATCTTCAATGCCCATACAATCTAACTCATCATCTATTTTGTATACAAAATTTTGTCCAATAGTGGCACGAGCCTTGTCTCAACTCAATCCAAAATCAACTCCTACAAAAGCTGAAGTCAAACCTTCGGCGACATTATTTCTTGTAGTTGTCCCAACTTGTGATGTGGGCTCCATCTCTGATTTGTAAGTCACAAGCCTAGGTGGAGGAGATATCGGAGGTGGATGTCAAAGAGTACTAGGATCTCTAAGGGGACCTTTTCGATTGTATATCCTCCCCTTTCCAACTCCATAAAAATCAGAATGAATATCAGTATAGTCTGGGTTCATTCCTTAAAAAACTCAGCATAAAAAAATCTAGCAAAATAATTAGGAACCTCATCGTTTCATGGCAACTGACCACAGGCCACAAGAAATTGATCATATAAAAAATGTGCAAGTTCAGGGTGGTTAAAATATTTCACTTTCAATGCTTTCCGCTTTAGTCCCTCTTTGAAGTTGAACATTGAATTGGCCTGTTCTTTAGTCACCCTTTCCTTCACAACAGCTCACTTATCTGGACCCATCACTTCTGCCTTTCTTCTTTGCATCAAGGCAACAAAACCATCTGTTGTTGGTCAAAGATCCTCATATACCTCAATGAATTTTTGTAAAGATAACAAAACCATATCTATACTTTGTTTGTTATATGGAGCGAGATCCAAACTACAAAGATCATTTTGCAGCTTGTCATAGTGATCCATACAACTTTCAAGAGTTGTTTGTTGAATCCCACTTTCCCATGGAATCTCATCAAGTAAATCTGATGGATAGGTCGTAATGGGTGTACAACCCTCAGCTAGCTTGAAATATTACGTCCTTGCTCGACCTTTGCCACCCTATGTATGATGACAAGCCTCTTGCAAACCTTGCTCTACTTCCACACTTGTCTCTCGTACAAAAGGTCAAGATCCATGTTCACCCATAGATGATAAAGGGGAATCATCTCTACCACTATCACTACATCGATGATTAGATGAATGTGAACTATACAATAGGCTTGAGTTTCGAGGTGAAGTCGATAATCTTCGATTTTCATTTTGGACACCATTTCCCGAAGAATGTGATGACCTCCTATGCTTCTGTCTCAAAGGTGGCTCTCTTTCCATTAGATATGATATCT